>PVJD01003833.1:0-152539 GCA_004026545.1 Mormoops blainvillei | reverse complement strand
CTGGGCAGAGAGGACACACAGCAAGGCTGCGGCTGGCAGACCAGGGCAGGCAAGACAGCAGCTGGGGGACTGGGCCGTCCCATATTTGCCTGCAGATAAACTGGGAGGAACAAAAGGGAGTGAGAGACACTGCACAATCCAGGTTCCAGTGAGGGAAAAGAAAGGCTCAAAACCTCTACCAGGAAACACCAGTGGGGTTTGCGGCAGCAGGAGAAACTGCCAGTCTCACAGGAGAGTTTGAGAGACCCACAGGGTCCTAGAACGTACACAGACTCACCCACGCGGGAATCAGCACCAGAAAGGCCCAATTTACCTGTGGGTAGCAGGGGAAGTGACTGATATTCGGCCGAGAGCCAAGCAAGTGGCATTGTTCCCTCTCGGACCCCTTCCTCACATAAAGCCCCACAATGCAGCAAGTGGGTTGCCCCACCCTGGCGAATACTTAAGACCCCGCCCCTCACAATGTAATAGGTGGGCCAAGACGAAAAAAAATATGGCCCAAATGAAAGAAGAGGTCAAAGCTCCAAAAATAGAACTAAGAAATGAGGAGATAGCCAACCTAACAGATACAGAGTTCAAAACTCTGGTAATCTGGATGCTCACAGAAATGGTTGAGTATGGTCACAAAATGGAGGAAAAAGTGAAGACTATGAAAAGTGAAATAAAGAAAAATATACAGGGAACCAACAGTGAAGGGAAGGAAACCAGGACTCAAATCAATGATTTGGGGCAGAAAGAAGAAATAAACATTCAACTGGAACGGAATGAACAAATAAGAATTCAAACAAATGAGGAGAGGCTTAGGAACCTATGGGACAACTTTAAAAGTTCCAACATCCGAATCATAGGGGTACCAGAAGGAGAAGAGGAAGAGCAAGACATTGAAAACTTATTTGAAAAAATAATGAAGGAGAACTTCCCCAATCTGGCAAAGGAAATAGACTTCTGGGAAGTCTAGGAAACCCAGAGAGTCCCAAAGAAGTTGGACCCAAGGAAGCACACACTGAGGCACATCATCATTACACTACCCAAGATGAAAGAGAAGCAGAGAACCTTCAAAGCAGCAAGAGAAAAGGAGATAGTTACCTACAAAGGAGTTCCCATCAGACCATCAGCTGATTTCTCAAAAGAAACCTTACAAGCAAGAAGGCGCTGGAAAGAAGTATTCAAAGTCATGAAAAGCAAGGGCCTACATCCAAGAATACTCTATCTGGCAAAGCTATCATCTAGAATGGAAGGGTAGATGAAATGCTCCCCAGATAAAGTAAAGTTAAAAGAGCTCATCATCACCAAGCCCTTATTACATGAAATGTTAAAGGGGCTTATCTAAGAAAAAGAAGATGACCCAAAATATGAGCAGTAAAATGACAACAAACTCACAACTCTCAACAATTGAACTTAAAAAAAACAAAAACAAAAACAAACTAAGCAAACAACTAGAACAGGAACAGACTCACAGAAATGGAGATCACATGGAGGGTTATCAGTTGGGAGGGGGAGGGTGGAGAATGGGAAAAAAGGTACAGGGAATAAGAAGCTTAAATGGTAGGTACAAAATAGACAGGGGGAGGTTAAGAATAGTATAGGAAATGGAGAAGCCAAAGAACTTATATGTACGACCCATGGACATGAACTAAGGGTGGGGGGGGGATGCTGGTGGGAGGGGGTTATGGGGTGGAGGGGAATAAAAGGGAGAAGAAAATGAGACAAACTATAATAGCATAATCAATAAAATATATTTTTAAAAATGGATGCAAAGAGGCCCACTCCAAGACACATCATTATTAAAAGGCCAAAGAGTAAGGATAAAGAGAGACTCTTGAGAGCAAGAGAAGTTAGTTATTGGAAGGTTGCCAGGTGGGAGGGTGTAGGGGGAGAACGGATGAAGAGGTGAGTGGATTAAGAAGTACAAATAGGTAGCTACAGAGTAGCTAAGGGGCTGTAAAGTACAGGACAGGGAATGGGGTAGCCAAAGAACATATACAAATGACCCATGGACATGAACAATGGTGGGGGCATTGCCTGAGGATATACTGGGTGGTGGGTGGTGGGGGGGACAAAGGGAAAAACCAGGACAACTGTAATAGCATAATCAATAAAATATAATTTAAGAGAAAATGGTTGAAAATCACTGACTTAATGTTATGTTTTTGAGCTCCATTCATGTTGCTGTGTACATCAGTACTTTATTCCTTTTTGCTGTAAATAGTTCCACTGTATGCCCCAAGAAAGTATGCCAAAATTTGTTTATTCAGTCAGCTACCGATGTATATATTGGGGTTGTTTCTAGTTTCTTTGGCAATTAAAATAAAGCTGCTAGGAACATTTCTATACAACTTTTGTGTGGACATATACTGTGATTTCTCTTGGCTCAATATCTAGGAATGGTCATATACTAGGTGTGTGTTTAACTTTATAAGACCCTCTCAAAGTGTTTTCCAAAGTGACTGTCATTTTCCCTCCCATGAGTAACGCACAGGAGTTCAGTAGCTCTACACTGTCCCCGATATTTGGTATTGTCAGTTCTCTTCTGTGGTTTGCTCCACGGACAGCACACTTGCCATTAGACCCTGAAGCCACTCTCAATGCTTTAGTGAAAATGGTCCAGTCTCTACAAAGATCCTGCAGCAATCCAGAGACAGAGAGGGCTCAGACCCTCTGCCACACTGGGTACCCCTAACTTTATCTCTTCTGTTACCCTTAGAAATCTCAGCATCCCCATGTGCCTGGCTCTCCTGGCTCCACCCTGAGACACTGACTTGTTTCTCCTTCCCAAGGAGTGGCCCCAATGTAATTCTGCTCCACCAGCTGGAAAGAGAAAACTTTTACTCCTTTCCTCTATTCCCAAGAGCTAAACTCTTCAGATTCCCTGATCCTAATAAACAGGAAGAACAACTGACAGCAGATGGGTCTTTACCCCTGTTTCCGTCCCAGTCCTGGTTCTCCTTCTCTGTCTCTGTCTAGTTACGCGTAGGTTCAAATTCACACACTGGCATCGTATGTGCATAGGACAAGGTCTAGAAGGAAACCCTGCAAATAGCTAACAATGGTTACCTTTCTTGGGAGGGGAGGAAGTACAGGAGTAAAAGATGAGAGGAAAATCTACTCTTCAATGTGTAGATTTCTGTTGGCATTTTTAAAGCAACATAATTTTAAAAATAGCTATAATGTTAAAGAAATAAAAGTGTCCATATCTTGGGCACCTCCCCCTAGCCCAGAGACCTCTATAGTTCTTCCCAACTCTCTCTCTCATTTCATTATTAATTATTATTTTAAAAATCACCTGCTCTTTCATTGAGGCTGAAGAGACTCTCAGAGTTCCCTGACAAAGGGAAATCTCTCTAGTACGACTGACAGCTCCATTGATTAGAGGCTCTTCAAATAGACTTTCAGTTTCATTCTAAAAATGTTTAGAGGAAAGAGCATACCAGAGAGATTCCAGGTTTGCTTAACACTGTCTCAATTTTTATCTGTTTTCCTAGTGTCCCATTCAGTATTCATATATCCCAGAAAGAAAAACCTTAGTTTTGACAATAAAAATCATTATCTCCCAAACCACAGATAACTTGCTTTGGACAATAACACGGTGCCACCAGCAAGTCCTTCTGAGCGAAAACAAAGGCTCCTCCCTGTCTATTGCTGATATCTCAAAGTATCAACAACTTCCCCTCTTGGGCACATAGTCAGTACACCCAGAGACCTGGCTGGAGCCAGCGCACGCTCTTTCTGCATCCCAGGGGTGTTGATGAGCTTCAGGTCAGCTGGGGTGATTTGGCTGCTGCAGGATGGAGCTCAGAGGTGGGCATTCTTTGCACTCACCTTGGCCTCGCTTGAGGAAACACCAGGTAAGATGTTGCTTTGGTGACTGAGCATCCTCCCCTCCACCCCAAGGTGCCATGAAAGTGACACCTGTGCCGCCCATGAAGCAACACCAATTTTCCACCCTAGGTTCTGGGTACTCAGGCCCACTGTGAAAGCTGTGACCCAGAGAGGCCAGGAATGGAAGTGAATCTGCCCAGGACTCCTGTCAGGGTTCCCT
Source organism: Mormoops blainvillei (assembly GCA_004026545.1). NCBI lineage: Eukaryota > Metazoa > Chordata > Mammalia > Chiroptera > Mormoopidae > Mormoops > Mormoops blainvillei. The sequence continues at coordinate 148,500 of PVJD01003833.1, read as the reverse complement.
TGGGGTCCTGCGGCACTGCTCTGGAGTATTCACACTTCACAAAGAGGGCTTCACAAGTCTCAATCTCACGTGCCCTTGGTTATTCAGCTACACTGGCTTTTTTATACATTTCCAAATATCAAGATATCTTTGCACACATGCTGTTCCCCTAGCCCAGATGCCCCTCCTTGTACTTTTCTTCCTGTAAAACTCCTTACGCTTCAGTGGAGGCCAAATATCATGTGTGGGGCTTTCTGTCACACTCTACCTGAGTTAGTTCCTCTCTCTGGGCTCTCACGGTGAGTTTGTGTCACTAAAAGGCACTGCTTCTCTCTGCCTCCCCCACTGGACTGGGAGCTCAAGTGTAGAGACTGTGCTCATCATATCCACATTCCTACACAAAGGCCTGGCAACACTTTTTATGAAGAGTGGCTTGGCTCTCCCTGAGACAGGAATTCTGATTGTGGAAATGAACCCAGAGAGGTAAGTTTTAATGGATTAGTCATAAAACTATAATTTTCTCTCAGAGGATTCTGTGATTAATGATTTCAGGTATTTCTGCTCCCCAACCAGTAGGCACACCTATACTAAAAAATTAATCATCTAACAAACACCCAACACCCCCACTGAGTCATTGTGCTGGAGGGGCAGGTTCCAATGTTTAGAAACATGTCTGTGGGCTTGATCCTCAGCCAGGCCTTTCAACCTTGCTACTCAGCACGGCAAGTAAAGCCAACCTTCCCTTCAAAGGAAAATGTACATATTCTAAATATTTTTCCCTGGGGGGACAGTATGCATAACTGAATTTGAAGGATGTTTTTCTGCACACCTGGCATGTAATGTCCCATATTTTCCAACAAGTCAATGCATGGCTCATTCAGCAAATGATTTATATTTACAGATACCCATGATCTCTGCTGAAAGTGTTTGTTTCCTAGATAATGTTGTGACTGAAGTTCATGATTATGCTACAGAATGCCAGGACTCTCTCTGAAAGGCCAAAATTTAGGACTGTCCTAGCTCCTTCTGGGGGTACAGCTTCAACAGTTTATTAGGTGCCAAAATCTTAACTTTGACTGTGCAAACTTCCTGTAATAAATATCTCCCTGTAGCATCTGAAATGTTAATTTCAATTTGTTCACTCTTCAAGAGGCTCCATGTTTATTTGGTTTTTAAAATAAAGCAGTAATTATACATGCAACTAAACTGATTGCATCTTAAACCTGAGAGTCAAGCAGTGTCTCAAAAAGATATTTGCTCAACCATGTTCATGGCAGCATCATACATAATAACCAAGAGGTGGGAGCAACCCAAATGTCCATCAGTTGGTGACTGGATAAACAAAATGTGGTCTATACATACAATGAAATATTATTCAGCCTTAAAAAGGAAGGCAGTCCTGTCACATGCTACAACATGGATGAACCTTGAAGACATAATCCTAAGTGAAATAAGCCAGTCACAGAAAGATAATTGTATGACTTCACTTACATGATGCATCTAAAGTAATCAAATTCATAGAAAAAGAAAGTAGAATGGTGGTTACCAGGGGGTAAGGGTGGACATGGGAGTTATTGTTTCATGGGCATGGAGTTTCAGTTTTGCAAAATGAAAAAGTTCTAGAGATCTGTTGTACAATAATGCAAATATACTTACTACTACTGGGATGTACACTTAAAAATGGTTAAGATGGTAAATTTTATGTTATGCATTTTTATCACAATAAAAAATTAAAACAGCAACCCAAAAAGCCCTCTGAAGACTCTTCGGGATCACCTGGTCTGCCCTGCTATTTTATAGATGGCACAGAGATTGGCCCAAAGTCATCATCCATTCATTGAGGGTGACCTGGCTCCCAGCTGGATGGCGTTTTGTGCTCCAGCAGCCTGCTTCTCCTACAGTCCCGGTGAGTTTTCCTCCCTCCTTCTCCATCAGGGAAGGGAGGAGCCCAGGACCCTGTGGTGCTCCCAAGCAAAGCCGGGGCAGTGGGGAGGGGCCCTGTGAGGCACTGAGTTCTCATCAGTCTCACTCTCTTCTTTTTCATACCCTCAGCGGCTTCCTGGGTTGCTCACTTTTACTGAGCTCAGGTATTTATAACGATGGAAACAAGTTAAGTGCCACTTGGGTCCTACGAAAACAGTAACCCGTAGTTTTGCCAAAGAATAGCAGAGTGAGCACAGCCAGCACCTGGGAAAGAGTTTTCCCATGTCCTGGGTCTGCAATCACATTCCCAGCAGGCACTGACCTATCCCACATCAGGGCTTTCTGGTTCCAAGTTGTGTAGTTTATTGGTTTGGGTTTGCATGCACCTGTCTTCTCAGGCTTAAGAAGACTTCACTACAAGCTTAAAGGTTTCCAAAATGTTCTCACTGCAGAACTTCAGTGTCACTGAATGCAATACTCTTTGCTAGGTATGCAAGGCCCTCTCTGACCCAATCCTAATGTACTTTTCTAATCATCTCTGTAGAAGTGAACATTGAATAATGACTTAAGGTTGGACTTAGGTTCAGGGGTGAATTCCAGTCTTAATAGCCTTTATCTCTTCAATCTTAGATAGTCACTCATCTCACTAAACCTATCTCTTTTTTAAAAAGATTTTATTTATTTAATTTTAGAGAAAGGTAAAGGGAGGGAGAAGGGGGTGGAGAGAAACATTGGTGTGTGTGAATGGTTGCCTCTCGCACACCCGCAATGGGAGACCTGGCCTGCAACCCAGGCATGTGCCCTGACTGGGAATCAAACCCAGCAACCTTTTGGTTCACAGGCTGGCAGCTCAATCCACTGAGCCACATCAGCCAGGACTCACTAAGCCTATCTTAAAGAAAAGCAGAGATGACAGCGGGGATGGCTTGATGAGATAATGCATTCCAAACCTTAGCCCAGACCTGATATCATGTAAGTACTCTGTGAAGTACTTAGAAACCGAAGCTTTTGTTCTTATCACAGGTGTCCTCTGCTCCAGCAAAATAGGCTTATTTGCCAGATCTAGACATGGTCTGTGCATTCCACCCTTTGCCTCTGTCTTGCTTTACTCTTCTTCCTTCCTAGGGTATTTTCCCCAAATCCTACCAATGCCTAGTTCAGTGCCACCCCCTTTTTGAAGCCTTCACTGACATGTCCAGCAGGAAACTAGAGATTGATTTGTGTAGCCCTGGGCTGTAATATAGCAATAAGGAAACTGTTACTGATATGTCTTGCTGAAGATGTCCTCAGAGGTGGCCACAGAATGCAGGTGGCTCCAGGACCTGAGGCACGTGCTTACAGGCATACCGGAGAGTTCTTTGAGCAAATCCCACAGTTCTTCTCTTCACAGGAAGTCTGTGAAACCTCAGGGAGGTACATTTATCGCCTCGTTTGTCAGCTACAGCAAGCCTTAGAGAAGAAGGGGGCTTTCTTGAAGATATTGAATGAGCACTCCTGGCAAGCTCCAGGCTGTGTTCTGATTTACCCAGTAAATGGAACCCTGGGCCATGGAGGTGGCTTCCCTCTGCACTGTCTTAGATTCATGGATCTGACCTCTGCCCCCATCCCATACTTTTGTTTAGGTCCAAAAATTTGGCTAATTCTGCTTTCCCACATTCACAGCAACTTTTGCCTTGGATTCTCTTAGGACTTGTAATTCCTCTCTTGGGACACAACTCCAGTCAGCCTCGTGTCATTATCATTTGGTGTGTGATTTGCTCCTCTGTTGGATTAGAAGCTCCTTTTAGGGCAAGGATTAAATTGGACCAATTTCTCTGCTATATTCAGAAGCAAGCGTGGTACCTGGCTCACACTTGGTACATAATGGTTTTGTGTGAACTTACTCATTATAACAGTGAAGATTACCAATTACCAATTACCAAATGCTCATGATCTCTCTGGCCCGGTGCTAAAGCTTTACATACACTGTCTCAGGTAATCCTCACATCAGTTCTGTAAAGAAAGCATTACTATCCTCCTCTTAAAGATGAGAATAATGACTTACCTAGGGTCACAGAGTGAGGAAAAGGTAGTGCTGTGATTTTAATTCATCTCCACATGAATGGATAGATACATGGATGGCCAGGTGAAACACACATACACACAGTGCATCTTGGCACCGGCAAAATTTCCACCTCATACCTGAAATCAAGCCTGAAATCACACCCATCATGCAAGACTGAGGACAGCTGGCTTCCTTCAGAGGAACTGACCCAGCATTCTGTTGTCGGCTGCCTGTTTGGGGGCCACCATTGGACCAGACCCAGGCTGGAGCTGCTCCATTTATAAGCTCCTGGGCTATACAAGATGATCTGCACAGTGGCTTCTGTCCTTTCCACAGCTTCATCTTCATAGTTGGCCTCAGTTTACTCTGTAAGCTCCAGGTGGGCAGGGACCTTGTCTCACTTAGAATAGTTCTGGTAACTGGTAGGTGTCCAATAAATGACCATTATTTTCAAGTTGTCCCTTGGTCTACTTATATCTTCTTAGCACAGTTAATAAGAAATAACAGGGGGATCCAAGATGGCAGAGGAGTGAGGCAAAGGCACACTAACCTCCCAGGACCAATCTGGAATTATAGCTAAAGTGTGGAGAAATCACCTGGAACAACTGAATAGTGAGAGAGAAGAATTATAATCTCAGATAGGCAGAAGAATCAGCTTCAGCACAACCTGACCGGTAGTGAGTGCAGTGGAGACATCAGGGGGCTGGCTGGGTGGCCAAAACTGGCAGCTGACACACCAGAGAGATACTTAAGTGGCCAGCTGGATCCCCCTGAGAAGAGTGGGGTCTAAACCTCAAGCAGGGATCCTGAGCCTGAAGCACTAGAGCCCAAAAAGTACACAGATAACAGCCAGTTGTAAAAAGAGGTATTGTTACTCTGTGCCAGAGACAGGTGTCTGGAGACATAAAGAGCTATTTAAAGGGTCAACGCATAAATTTTCATTTGTAGCCACTTACCCTGGGCACAAAGGTGGGAGCAGAGTGGACTAGAGACACATGAGGAGGGACTGGGGACAGAAGCTTGTGGGGAGAGAACTGAGAAAGTAGCTGCTAAGACCCTGGTGCTGAGTCATGCCCCGCAGGGCAGCAGCCATCTTGCTCAGGCAGACCACTCCCGTCTGAGCAGCGGCAGCCCCAGCCCCAAGAGGGATTCTGCCCCGCCCTGTGGTGCTTAAGCCTGACTGTTCAGTGCAGAGTGACTAGATTAACAACCCAAGGAGTCAGCCGCAGGTGGTGGATCCCTGAAAGTCTCAAATAGGCTGCCTAAGGTCAGATGGCTCACCATCTGACATCACCAGAGGCAGATCCAGAAAGAAAAACAAGCGGTAAATACTAGATGCTACTGAGACAAAAGCCATTGTGATCTTCTCCATGATTTGCGATGTTTTCTCTCCTGCATAGCTTTTTAACATTCATTGCTTGTCCATTAAGTCTGTGCACATTAGGTCACTAGATTTTATACTAGTTTATTGCTATTCACGTATTTTGCCCCTCCCTTCTCTTATCCCATCTTCCCTTCTTCTTTCCTCTTTTTATCCCCTTTTAAAATTTTGTTTTCTCTCTTGCTACAACTTGTTTCCATTTCGCACTCTTACTATTTCTCCCCCCATCCGGTCTCTCAAAACCATTTTCTGAAGTGCTGGTGACCGCACCTGGCTGTGAAAAGAAACACAGTCTGGGGCTTTTGTCAAAGTAGAAAATGCTGGAGGTAGTGTGGACTACTGGGGAACCCCAGGACAGTAATGCAAATAACAGGTTTAAAATTATGTAGGTGTAGCATAACAATGAGAACAACAAAATTAATGATAATAGCAGGAGCACTGATATAATTGAGGATTTTCTATGTCCCAGGTACAATACTGTACGTATTTTATGTGAATTAACTCATTTAAATGTCACAGGGTAATGGAAGGTGTAGGTGGAAGTTCATAAGTAGAATAACCAGAGACTGACTTTTGAATATGAGGTGCCTGAAGGACTATGTCTGGTAGGAAAGAGTTAGAAGCATTTCGCTAATGATGGCTGTTATTAGTGATCAAAAGACTGGCCATGAGCAATGGATAGTAGAAGTTGCAAAGACTATTCTAGTTATTACAATCTGAAGGGCAGTGTTATAATGGAAGAGCAGTTTCAGCGAGTCCTTCTTGTATTTTGGTGGAGTATTTGTTTATTTAGCATTATCTTCAGAGAGGTAGATAAGCAGCTAAACTAAAGAATGTGGTTGTGTCTCCCATCACCCACCACGAGCCTGATGCTCCCACCAAATTACAGGGAAGAAGCTGAGTCCGAGAGCATGGAGACCTGCTGAACCCTGACACATATGGACAGATTCAAGAGAACAACGAGGAAAAAGCAAACAGTGTGACATTTAATATATTTAGTATGGCCAGCAAAAAAAGTGACCCCAAGCCTAGCAGGTACCTAACAATCTCAACAACCAGAGGTCAGTTTTCCTCCTGGAGGAAGGATGGGTGAAGAGAGTAACCAGAAGAATTATTGCCCCATTCTGGAGGCTGGTGTAGAAAAATCCTGATGAAAATCAAAGACTTGGGAATTAAGCATCGTACCTAACAGTCACATTGAAAGCTCAAGTTACAAATGTACATTTCATACTTTTTAAAGTAAAGAAGTTGAGCTGCTCAGACTTACGTGGATCCATTTTACTTAAAAAGATAAATTTTATTTCCCCAATGGTAAAAAATAACTATTTCTTTTTAATTTTATGAAGCATTCATGATCATTATGAAGTATAAGCGATACAGAAAGTATAACAAAATAAGAATTCAACAGTAATGCTATCACTCAAACGACCATCTTTCATTTACTTCTCTAGGCATAGACACCTGCGCACACACACACACTCCCTGGTAATACATTTGCTATGTTATCACATCTTTCTACATTATTGCTTTTAATGACTGCGTGAGGGTTATAGTGGAATATTTCCATGATGAATTCCAGTAATGCCTTTTGTTCTTTCTATCTATTTATCAATCTGAAATATACAAGACATTAAATACCAAATCAAAGTACTCTTTTTATAATCAGCTCTAACAATTGTTGCCAGTCTATGTGTGTTTTTGCTTTTGCTCTGTGTTGTTCAGGAAATGTTCATATCTTTAAGAAAAGGCTAGATGTTAAGCAGATTGGAACCTAGGATAGAGTAGTGCTAGGCTCTGGAGTTCTGTCTGCCAGTTATTAGAAAGGAACCCCTGGGAGGTCCTCCTCTGTACGTTTGCCCTTATCTCCCTGATACTGCCCCCTGGTGGTAGTGGTGAGTGGTCAAGGTTGGGCCCAGCAACCTGCAGTCCTGCCTGTCTTTTCCTTCTTTCTCTTGTCCCTTGGTTTACTAGAAGGGGAAAACTTAGGCAGAAGGAAGAAATACTAAAAGGGAGAGAAGATTTCTTTTTAGTCATGTAGATTCTGAGTACAATAAAATTTTGGAATTTAAAGTTTTGGAATAAGGTAAAAAGAACCGAACCCTTTTTATTGCACCCTTTCAAACCCCTCTTCCTTGCCTTCCCCCTCACTCACACACACACCCACTCATACCATGTACACACCAAAATCATATGATTGCTTAGCTGTATCACATTCTCCCTTCGTGGACATCATGATTGCTTTAGGTTTTTCACCATTGCAAACATATTTTGATGAGCGACTTTGTGCACGCATCTTCACTCATCTTAATAAATTAAAAAGCTTCTTCTCATGGCTTACTTTCTTAGCAGGAGCAGAGGGACTGCAAACAGAAGCTGAAAGAGCTCTTGCAAATCTTTCCAGAGAATTTCTTCAAGACTGGGGGCAACAATGGCCTGCTTTTAGAGCCACGTGAAAACAGGTAGCACCAAGTGGCAACAGGTTCTTTTTTCTACTTCTACCGAAATGCCCCATAGTCTCAGGACCCTGCCTCAGGCAAATATGGTGCAGCTCTAGCCCCTGGAGGGTAAGCAGGGCTGCAGCAGCTGCCCTGGAGGCAGGAAGGAGCAGTACTGCTGGGGGACAGGCGCCTTCAAACCACTCCTCAGACAGCAGAGACCTGGGGAGCAAATTCACTGAGTGGGAGAGAAACTACATGGTGTCTGCCATGTGCTCACATGACATATCTACTAGGGATGACAAAAATTACCTAGGGAAGAACCTGAACTAATAGATGGAATATGGATAATCACTCTTAATGGAATGGTTTTCAGAGGCCAGTGTTGTGCTGCGGAAACATGGCAAGTAGCTACTGTTTATTGAACACTTACGTATACTGCCTCATGAAAACCCCAAAAGAACTTTACATAGTATCTCAGTTTTAGAGGAGGCAGGCATCAGGAGCAAAGAGAGGTTAGGTAACTTGCTCATGGCCATACAGCTAGTAAGTGCCAGGTCTTGGATTTGCACCCAGGCTGTGCTGAGGCCAAAAGTCTTGCTCTTAATCCTTATGTTATGCTTTACAATTAAATAACAATTCAACTCAGGGAAAAATCAAGAAGAAATTGACCAATCTTATCGATTCTTTATACTTGTTTTGTCTCCATTCTCCATTGAACTAATGGTCTCCTCTCATTTATCCATTAGGTACCCATATAGTCATTTGATTTCTTTCTGGAATTTCTGAAGTATTCGATGCACCTTTAGACCTGATATTTTGTTATGTTGTTGATAATCTCTTAAAAAATATCTTCTTAGATAATTTCACTATCATTATTCACATCTAAAGAATATCATTTAATCACAGTGGAAAAGTTAGTTACCTATAGAAAAACCATTTTTCAGAAGGAATTTTACTCAGATTGGGGGGTATCAGGAGCAATTTGATCTTGATCAACAGTCCCAGGGAACTCGTGTCTTGTGGTGAAACTTCCTCATGAAGTGTGGCTGGATTCTTTTATTTCTTTTTCAGTGGTGCCTGTTCACGGGCTTTACCTCCAACAGCCACCTCTCCTGGAAAGGCAATGTGATAAATATCCTCTCTCAGATGCTGACTTGTCTCTGGAGACTACCTCTCCTGGAAAGGCAGTATGATAAATATCCTCTCTCAGCTGTTGACTTGTCTCTGGAGGCAGAAAATCTTTGGGAACTTCATCCCTTTATAAAGGAAAGTCTGGCAATCATTCCTTGGTTAACTTCATCCCAACTGGCTTCATTCTTTGGTGCTATGACTTCCATTTTTGTTTGCTAAGATATATCATCTTTGTTAATATTCATCTGGAGTCACCAGTGTGGAAATTTTTGAAATGGTTATAGTAGCCCCCCCACCCCTTATTTGTGGTTTCTGTTTCTGCAGCTTCAGTTACCTGTGGTCAACTGTGGTCTGAAAATATTAAAAGGAAAATTCCAGAAGTAAACTATTAGTAGGTTTAAATTAGGTGCTTCTCTGAGTAGCATGAAGAAATCTTGAACGGCCCCACCCTGTCCCACCCTGGATGTGAACCATCTCTTTGTCCAGTGCACCACAATGTATATGCTTCCCGTGCCTTAGTCACTTAGTAACTGTCTTGGTTGTCAGATCAGCCACTGTGGTAGCCCGGAGCTTGTGCTCAAGTAACACTTTTTTTAATTAATAATGACCCCAAAGCCATTCACACAACTTTTACTACAGTATATCATTAAAATTGTTCTATTTTGTTATTAGTTATTGTTGTTAATCTCTCATTATGCCTAATTTATAAATTAAACTGTATCACAGGTATGCAGGTATAGGAAAAAACATAGTGTATATAGAGTTTAGTACTATCCATGGTTTCAGGCATCCACTGGGACGCTTGGAACATAGCCTTCATAGATAAGGGAGAATTACTCTACTTTTGAAGCATTACAGGTAAGTAAATTAAACTTGAAGTGGAGAAAATCTTCATGCGATCATGGCAATCTAGAAATGGGTCATCGACTACTGAAGGCAGGTCTTTTTCTAAAGCTTTAGTTTGGGTAACACTGACTACAGAACTTGCACTATGGGACGACACCTGTGGGAATAATGGACCTGGATTTACTTTGGTTTGGTTATCTCTTTGTCCTGAAAAGAGATGAATTGAGATAATGGAACGCCTAGCCCAGGAGAGGTAATTTATACAGGAGAGCAAACAGAACACTTCTTCCTGGTGGGCCACAGGCAAATGACACTGTGAGCTCAGTGTCAGCTCTGTCTCACTCCAAACTACTCCTGATTCCTAAGACAATATGTCTTGGCTCTCTTCCTTGAAAGACATTCTTCCCTTGCATCGTATTTGCCAGGAAATTTCACTGAGTTGGATCCTCTCCATGGACTTTCTGACAGCATTTGCGGGGGAGAATTGCCCTGGCTCAAAGTATTTATTACTTGTTCCTTCCCCAAAGAATTGTTTGGAAGATTTTTATCCTGACTAATCTTATACTTGAATCTTTTTATCTCCAGATGGCATTATTTTACCAGACTTATATACTATTATCTGTGGTGACATTTGCTGAGAAATTTGTTCTTTACTTAGGGTTGTTTAGTTAGGCGCTTTACCCATCAAAATGATAATTTTTCTGATATTTTGTTTTTAAGGAGTCTGGAGATGAATATTAATTTTCTGGAAGGCAGGTGCTCAGGGATATTACCCTGCAGAAGCTCTTTGTAAACCTGGCTGTTCCAGAAGAGTAATCCCAAGAAACTACCTTGGGGCTTGCCCTTAAACATTGGTTTAACTCCTCCTGATTTCAAGATTTGCTTAGTTTTATGATTTCTCATTGAGTCAACAAGCCATCCTTCAGAGCTGACTTCTTTTGAGGTTTTGTTCTGAACATCTTGATCTTTAGGCGTGATTTTTCTCTATAAACTTTCCGAACATTTTCTTTCTGGCTAATCCCGCTGGTGGAAGCTTCTCTTTCCATTCATTTTCTCAGTAATTATGCTTAAATTTAGAACTGGAAATGCTTCATCCAGACCAGAATTTTGGGGGAATTTCCCCCTGGCTTTCTCTGTCAATTTGATTCAAATGCTCCTGAATCAGCATGAGGGATCATTTGTTGGTCAATCTCTTTTCTACATAGTAATGTCCCTGAAAAAGCTGCTTGAGGAATTAGGTCCCAGTTCCATTTGTTCACTGATGAGAAGTCAATTGATGTCACTTGAGTAAATGTGCCCCAATATCCTTTTTCTAAATGAGCTCTTATATAGTGAGCCAAATACATATATTCATATTTATTAAATTGTATATATTTAATAAATTATATATGTTTAATAAATTAAAAATAAACTTTCATATTAAATATGTATTATGTAAATATCTATTTACATATGTTATAAGCATGGCTTTTTAAAGAGCCAGGTCTTGAATAGCTCTAACCAAGTTTCTTAGGCCTTCAAGGGACCCCCCTGGGCTAATTATTCTGTGGTTAATTTTATTCACGGGATCTTTTTACTTAGCAACTGATTTTCGAGGAGTCTCATAAACACTGATTTATGTGCTGATTGTGATGGTGATGAATACTGGGAAATTTTTCTCTGCCTAGCTTTTCTCATAAGATTGCTTTCTGTTGGTTCATCATTCAAGATGGTTTTCCTTAGCCAGGCTCATTTAAAGAATTTACCTTCCCTGGTGATAATTTTTGCAGTCTCTCTTCAGCTAGTTGCATGCACATAGTTAATTTTTTCAAACAAATGATCTGGAGGATTTTCATTCTGGCCTAATATAGTCTTGGAAGACGTCCCTGCAATGGTGACTTTGGGTGGGGGGTAGTGAGGAGGTAATTGTAGCCTGGCTGAGAAAAGCTGTGGGTTTCATCATTAACGGCAAAGATTTCTCACCAGTTTCTCCCTTCTTGGCATTATATATGGACTCTTTCTTTTCTGGTGTTTCTTGTGGAGCAATTTTTGCCCCAATAACCCCTATCTGTGAACTTTATTTCCCCTGATCTTTTTTCCCCCCAAGAATAAACACCCTTATTACATAAGCTTTTAATAAAGGAATGAAGAAGATTTATTTGTCTTTCTGGGCTTTGATCTTCCTCAGATAGAATGCCAGCCCCTTTCCCCCAGTACACACGATCTGCTCCACACTTGGGCCTGGCCTTGAAGCAATGCACGCAAGAAGCTCGCCCGCTGGAACTGCTCCTCGAGAAGGCAGCTGATCGCGGCATTCTTTTTCCTTTTATCATATTTCTTCCGAATTTTCTTTGATTGTTTTTGTTTATATTCTCTTCCTCCTCAGGAGTCAGCTTGGCCCCTGACTTAGCCCAGGGGCGGTGCCTGGTGGGACTCTGCTGGTGGCACCACTGCCGGTACGGTGTGCTGTCAATGAGCAGGATGCAGTTCCTCACTAGGGTCTTGGTACAGACCAGTTTGTTGTTGGATGCACTGTAGACAACATTCATAATCCTCGTTTTACACGTACAACATTCAAAGCCCCAGGAGACGTTGCCCACGTCCAGCCTCATCGCTGGTACCCCTTGCTGCCTCCCCTTACAGGGACTGCGTGCATACAGCAGAGTCCAATATTAGCGTTGGCAGAAGGATGTCCCAGCTCGCATTTTTGCTTCCTGCGGTGGGGCTTTCTCTTGCACCTGGTCTTGCAGTACTTGCACTTGTTGCCCCGAAAGATGCTCATGACTTGGCACCTGCTGGAAAGCTGTCCCGACATCTTTGATTATTCTATTTCATTTCAGTTAAACTTATCTACAAGTGTGATATTTTTAGACAATATCTTTGGATCCTGTAATTTTATTTCAGGGGGGTCATCCTTTTGGACTATGGCAACCAAAGAATTTCTTTTCTAGTGATTTCTTTGGAATGGGTATCTTTTGGCCTTGACTGTAGAGGACAGCAAACCCAAGAAACCTCATCTAGTTCCAGCATGTCTTCTAAAAGTCTCCTTTTTGGGAATATTTACTGAGATTCTCTTCCCTCTGTGACATTGCACTTGCCTTTTGTTGAAAGACATCTGTGTCTTTCAGGAGTTTTTCTTTTTTCTAAATCCAGAGGATATGTTTATTGATTTAGAGAGAGAGGAAGGAAGAGAAAGGGAGAGAGAGAGAGGTGAGAGAGAAACATCGTTGAGAGAGAAACATCAATTGGTGGCCTCCCCTATGCACACTGGCTGGGGGTTGAATCAGCAACCCTTTGGTGTATGGGACAATACTCCAACCAACTCAGACACCTGGCCAGGGCAGAAGTTTCTTCTTGAAAAACAAAACTCAAACATGAAAGCAGAAAGATCAGGAGAACCTTCCCTTTACTATTATGAAATATACGCTATGACTGAGCTGTAAGCTATACCTGAGGAACTGTTGGCCCAAACATTGAAGTGTCTTCATATAAATCATAAATTTTAATCCTGCCAGGGAAATTATCCACTAGTTTTTCTTTGCTGACAAGCATCTCTTTTTTTAAAAAGAGAGTATTTATTTATTATTTTTAGAGAGAGGGGAAGGGAGGGAGAAGGAGAGGGAGAGAAACATCAATGTGTGGTTGCCTCTCATGCACCCCCTATTGGGGACCTGGCCCGCAACCCAAGCATGTGCCCTGACTGGGAATCGAACTGGCAACCCTTTGGTTCACAGCCAGGCACTCAATTCACTGAGCTACACCAGCCAGGGCTAACAAACCTCTTGTTATAGCTACATTTTTAGCTGATGTAGCCATTTTTGTCTCATATTCTGAAAATAACTGTTGTGATATCACAGCTACTGTTTCCCAAAAGTTATTCTTCTATCTCCCTTTCTAAAGATAGAAAAAGGTTATTTGATTCCCCACAGGATAGTATTCAACATTTTGAAAAAATATTTACAATCTACATAAGGATAATAAGAATGATATCACTCAGTAATAATTATTCAAAAGAATGTTTTCACTGGAAGTTATTCTGTCACTGGAAAGAACTTTAATAATGGACTTCATCACTTATATGGTTATCAAAGACCTAACATGAATTTTTGAAGTATCCTGTTTAGGTCTGTAAATACTTAGAGCCTCAGTTAATTTGGGCTAATAATCAAGAAACTAAAATATGCATAAGTGAGCTTAAATGCTTCTGGATAACAATGATCTTTGAAAGCTCTTTGAAGATTTCATTTCATCTAAGAGGTACGAAGAAGACTGGAAGTGACTTGGAGCAAAATGTCCATGGGCGGGGGAGTTAGTCTTCCTTTGTTAGAAGGCATGAGGTGACAGCCATTAACCTTCGAACCTTGGTTGCTTCCTCATCCATACAAGGGGAGTATTTATGTGCCTACTCTTGGAGTGTTGTGAGAATTAAATGCAATATGTAATTAAGTGCTTAGCATAGTGGCTGGCACGTATTAAATATCCAACATAAGTTAAATGTTACTATTATTGACAACTAAGATAATGTTTTATAAACCCTGTCTGTTTCTTTCTTTAAACACATGTGGAGGAATAAAATCGAGTGGTAAGTAGGAATTTCCATATTCCCTTTAGAAGAGTTTAGAAGGTGTGACGGGCACACAAGCTTCAGGGGAAGATGTGCTCCATCCTAGATCCTAGCTCTTTGGGAATGGTCCTGATTTTAAAGTTACTTCAAAAGCGGACATTATTATAGGAAAAATTTACTCAGTCCCTTCATTTCCTGCTAAACAAATAAAAGCTGGAATTTCTTCCAGGCTTCTCCCTCCCACTTACTGTGGATTCCTCCCATCCAGGCTCTCTCAGAAGCAGCCCTCCCTCATGCCATGAACCTTGCTGGCAGTTCCTCCACACACACCCTGCTCACGTTCTTGTCCATACACACTCCTGCCTCTGTGCCTTTGTACAGGCTGTTCTCCTGGTCTGACATGCTCTTGCGGCATCTTTCACCTGCCTTTGTGTCTGCTGTCATCTCTGCCTGCACTGGACTCTTGCTGTGGTCACTGAACATCTCCTGTATGCTCAGTACCAAATCCCTTGCCACTCTGGCCCATCACCACTGCCCTCGTTGGGTAGACAGGAGAGGTGAAGAGAGCTACCAACCACAAACAAGTCTCAGTTGCTCAGTAAGATCAAAGTGAGCTTGGTCAGAGGTGAGATACATAATGTTATCTTAGAGAGAGAGGGGGGAGAAAGACTATACCCTGAGTTAAGGCATACAGCTCCCATTAGAAAGAATGTGTCCATCAGAAGGGGACAGTACAAGCATTGTCAGTGAGTTAGAAGCACTGTCCTGGGGAGGGAAGAGGGACATGGTCTTTTTACTTTGCCATTTTCAGTTCCTGGGCAAGGCTAGCCTTCGGTAAAGCCCGTGACAGTATGGTAACCAGTCATGACTTGGTTTGTCCTGAACCTCAGGGTCAGGCCATTTCCTCTGGGAGAGCACTGCTGACGAGTGAGTTCAAACCCTCACTTTGGAATTTGAACATGACTGTTCTTCTAGCCACATGGGCTCAAGCAGGCTATCTAATGCCTTTGTGCCTCAGTTTCTTCATTGGTAAAATAGGGATAATAATAGTATATTGCAAAACTATATATGATAAGGGTTCTGTATCCAAAATATATATGAAGATATCTACTTTTTTCCATATATTAGATTGGCAGGAAAAAAGTAAGATGGCAAGGGTATTAAAAAATGACCATTTTCATGTGAGTGTGTAAATTAGCCTTTTCAGATGACAATTTCACAAAATTGATTGCAATTAGAAGTAAAATTTTCTTTTTAAAAATAAATAATGAAAAATTAATAAAAACCAAATTACATTGTTAGGATAATTGAGGATATCTGACAATGGACTATATAAAAGGTAAGAATTTTATCAACTTAAAAAAAAATTAAACATTTTATTTTAAGACAATGATAGATTTACATGCAGTCATATGAAGTAATACAGAGGGCTCTAATGTGTCCTTAACTAGTTTCCCCAAATGGTAACATCTTACAAAATTATAGAACAATTATGATATTGACGTTGATACAATTCATCAACCTGATTCAGATTTCCCCAGTTGTACTCATTTGCGTGCGTGTGCTTGTGTGTATTCAGTTCTAAGCAATGTTTTTCAGATGTGTAGGTTCATGTAGCCACCACCATAATTAAAATATGAAGCAGTTCCATCAGCACATGTCTCCCTCCTTCCCCAACCCCTGTCTCTAACCTTGACAATCACTAGTCGTCTCCATTTCTGTAGTTTTGTCATTTCAAGAACGTTGTATAAGAGGAATTATATATATGTAACCTTTTGGGATTATATTTTTCTGCTCAGCATAATTTCCTTCAGATTCATCCAAGCCGATCGTGTATCAATAGTTCATTCCTTTTCATTGCTGAGTATTGCATGATACACATGTATCACAGTTTAACTATTCACCCACTGAAGAATATCTGCATTATTTCCAGTTTTTATCTATTTTGAATAAAGCTTTTATAAACATTTGCATATAGGTTTATGTGTGAACATAAGTTTAATTTTTCTGGGATAAGTGCCCAAGGGAACAATTGCTGGGTCATATGGTAGGTGCGCTTTTACTTTTTTTTAAGGGTTTTTAAAATTTATTTATTTATTTATTTATTTATCTGTCTATCTAAGGGAGAGGAGAAGGGAGGGAGAAGAGGGCAACATTGATGTGCAGAGATACATCGATGGGTTGCTTCTCACATACTCCCAACCGGGGACTGCCCACAACCCTGGTATGTGCCCTGACTGGCAATCGAACTGGTGACCTTTTGGTTTGCAGGCCAACACTCAAATCACTGAGCCACACCAGCCAGGCCACACATTTACTTTCATAAGAAACTGCCAAACTAGTTTTTGAAGTAACAGTACCATTTTACACTCCCACCAGTTAAGTGAGTTATCCAGCTTCCGCTCATCCTCTCCAGCATTTGGTGTTGTCGCTACTTTTCATCTGTAGCCATTCTGATAGATGCGTAATGATGCCTTACTGTAATTTTAATTTGCCATTCCCTAATGGCTAACGATGTTGAACATATGTTCATGTGTTTGATTGTCATGCGTACATACTTTTTGGTGAAATGTCTGTTTGTGTCTTTTGCTCCCCCGAAACGCAAACAGAGTTTAACCTTGAACAACATGGGTTTGAACTACACGGGTCCACTTATGCTTGGATTTTTTTAAATAAATACTGTAAATGTATTTTCTCTTCCTTATGATTTTCTTTTAATAACATTTTTTTTCTCTAGCTTGTTTTATTGTGAGAATACAGTATATAATACATGTAACATACAAATTATGTATTAACGACTGTTCTTGTTATCTGGTAGACTACCAGTCAACAGCAGGCTGTTAGCAGTTAAGTTTTGAGGGAGTCAAAAGTTATTTATAGGTGGATTTTTGACTGCGTGCAGAGTTAGCACCCCTACCTCTGTGTTGATACAGTGAGTCAACTGTATTTTTTAATTTAGCAATCCATAGCTATATCAGCAGAAACTTACTAAGATACACATGTACAAGAAAGTCTGCTGTAACTTTTTTTTTTTAGTAATAACACAAGAACAAAACCAACCCTGGAAACAATGTAAAGAATGTCAGTAGCAATTGATTAAATTATCATTGCCCTCAGTATAATCAAATACTGAACCAAACAGCATGGAATCCTTTAAAGGAGACAAAAGTTACAACTTACGTCACACAGACTGAGATATCGAAGACATAGCAGCTCCCAGGCAGAAGACAAGCTTCCCAGACTTCTCCCTTTGCTTCTGTGTGAGCCCTTTTCAGCCAGTTTGGAACGTCTGGTTGCATGCTTTGCAATCAGGTGCAAATTAGCATTGATGACCTCAGCACATGCCTGGAGTGCTTTTCCAAAAGATTGAATGGATTGAGGCCACTCAGAGGTTCCTAGTTTTACCCTCTTTTAAAAAAAGTATTAAATATATTGAGGTGACATTAGTTAATAGGGTCATACACGTTTTCCATGATACATGCATGATCTGTATATTGCATTGTGTGGCCGCCACCCAAAGTTAAATCATCTTCATCACCATATATTTGGCCCCCTTTACCTTTTCCTACCCTCCACCCACTTCCCTCTGGTAACCACCATACAGTTGTCTGTGTCTATGAGTGTCAGTTTTATATCCCACATATGAGTGAAATCATACAGTTCTTAGCTTTGTCTGGCTGACTTTTTACTTAGGATAATATTCTCAAGGTCCATCCATGCTGTCACAAATGGTAGTACTTCTTCTGATTTCCTAGTTTTACTGTCCTTAATGGAGTCTGGCTCCTTTTTGTTTTGTTTTTGTTTTTGTTTTCTGATGTTTGCTGACAGTTTTTAGGCTTCTCTTCCCCGTGTCCACATCAGAGCAAGGTGATAAGCACAGGTGCTCCCAAATTTGGAGTTTCAAACTATGCAAGCCCCTTCCCATGCGTGGGAACCCCTACCTGGGCCCACTCCCTAACCTTAATACAAACCCCAAGCTAGGATCCCTTCCTTGCTCTCTCAAATCTTTGTCAAACCAGCTTGGGAAGGCTGTCCTGTTGTTCTCTGAAAGCTTCATTATAGAAGAAATAAACTTTCTCATACTCTCTGGGTGTGTGGCCACAACACCCTGTGTAGTAAGTCCATGCCTGAGGCCCTATTTTTATGACCTATCACTAAAATCTATTCCTATAACCCAGCAATTTTCAACTGGTGTGTTGCAAGAATTTTTAAAACATGCAATATGTGACTGTTTAGTCAGGGCCCCTGACCTCTTTTTCCCTCAGATTATCAAATAAAAAAATGACAACATCCAGCATAACAATAGCCATCTAGTGTGAATGAATCAAAATTATACCTGGTTTTTTTTCAGATCAGCAAAAAATATATTTTTTGGTGTGCCACAGAATTTTAATAATTAGCGTATGTGTGCCATGAGATGAAAAAAGTTGAAAATTGCTGCTATAACTAGTGCTTGACCTAAGGTTTAATACTTTTTCACTACTAACTCAGTAGGTCTAATCTTTTTAAATTTATTTTCTTAAATAAAATGTTTTTAATCTTAAGTGGAAAACGAAACAAATTGCCTTTCCATTACCACAATAACTACCTGAGGTAAAAAAGAAACCGTTATACAAATAATGGTGTTTCACATTTCTTTTGCCAACAAATGGCTTGTTCCCCCCAAATTCATCCCACCATTTTATAAAAGAAAATGGTTACTAATTAACCCACGTTAGAAGATTGACTTTAGCACAGTGATTTCAACTGAAGACAATTTTGTCCCCAAGGTAGGGTGACTAACGGTCCCAGTGTTCCCAGGACTTTCCTCATGTCAGCACTAAAATTCCGTGTCCTGGGAAACTCCCCAGTCCCAGGTAAAGGGGGATAGTTGATCACCCTTCCCCCAGGGAACGTCTGGTAATTCTGGAGGCATTTTTGGTTGATCAGCTGGGGTGTGTATGTGTGTGTACTACTGGTATCTAGTGAGTAAAGGCCCGGAATGCTACTAAACATCCTACAGCATATAAGACAGCTCAACACAGCAGAGAGTGTCCAAAATGTCAGTAATGCTAAGCCTGAGAAAAACTCTGCTCTAGCATTTAATACTCAAAGTGTGGTCTTTAGACTAGCAGTTTGGACATAATGTAGAATCTTCATGTTACAACAGCAGAATCGAAGGCCTGTGGAGAGCAGGACCAGTAAAATGGCCTTGGTCCAGTCAAGATAGCATAAAGTATATAAAACAATGTAGAGTCATTCATGTCAACCAAGAGGGCTGCCAGTCAGCCATGGCAGTTTCGTTCAAGAGGGAAACTACCTAAGTCACGTTAGACACATCTGGTAGAAAGACACACCCAAGATATCAGCACGCGTCATCAGAACAGCCACATCCACAGAGCGGGACCACCCACAGATAGGCTCCTGGAGAAATTCCCCAGTTGCTATTAGAGGTGCCAAGGCATTTATCAAGAGACCTAGAAGGGTGGGTTACACCACTTTTAATGTATAACTGAGGCAGGCTCCAGGCTGCTGCGTTGATAGCTGAGCTCCACACACCCTGAGAGTGCTGCCCCAAGCCATGCTGATCTCCTTCGGCATTGGCCACCAGAGGCTCTGCCCTGCTGGACTGAGGACATCATTTTCCTTGCTGCCCACCTGGATTGGGAGATCCTTCCTTGCGAGATGCTGAAGACTCCCTTGCCCACCCTGCTGTCTCCTGGACCTGCAGACTGAGACTCTGGGACTCGGGTTCATTATTCCCCACTGATTGCTCTCTGTGTGTGTTATATTTCTCTTGTTAGGTTGTTAGAGTGTGAGTAGAATATTAATGTATGTTATTGTTCAATAAAAGTTGAATGAATAGCATAGTTACCTTGTGTGATTCTTGTCTATTCCTTGGTGCCGGGCTGCTCAGTCATCAGCTAGCAGAGCAGTTGCCCAGCTGACTTACAGGAAAGACTATATCATGAACATACACTCATGACAAGGGCCACCCCAGATCTAGTAACTCGGAATCGGCCAATCATTTAACTAGCTCCCTAGGTGATTTGTGTGCCATAAAATCTTGAGAAGTGCTACTCTAGTACACTTATTTTTTATTCTTTCTGTTATGGTTTTCCACAAGCACAAATAGCTCTAATAAGTTATAAGCACTGGTTTTTCATTGAGATAGTGTCACCAGTAATCCCTCTTTCCAGGTTGATTTCTCCATGCAGGGCCCTCTGAAAACATCCTTGATCTTTGGCAACAACCACACAATGTCTCATACTCATCTTTTGCTCTCTTGCACCTCGGAGGAATTCTTTTTTGTAAAGAGGTCTGATTTCATTTAGTGGAGAACAAGATCAAGAGATCTAAACCAGGCCAGGATAGAGCGATGGAACAGTAGACAAAGGGTTAAATAAGTCTTTCCCTTAGAAAAACAAAAAGCACTCAAGTAAGCGTAAGTAGTGTAAGTACAGGTTTATTCAATAGAGTTCTGTACAATTAGTTCATACAAGCAATGAAAGGAATAACTGAAAAAAAAACAAGATCTTGCATTTTAGCCTAGCACTCTTCTTTAACCTTTAATTTTCATGGGTGCTAGTGTCATTTATCGGGCACAGTTTTGTTTTGAACTCCAAAGGCTTTTAAAAAATTTTATTAAATTTATTGGGGTGACATCGATTGATAAGATTATATAAGTTTCAAGTGTACAATGCTATAATATATCACCTGTATATTGCATTGTGTGATTATCACATAAAGTCTCCCTCCATCAGCATATATTTGACCTCCACTACCCTCTTCTACCTCCCCAGACCCCACTCTACTCTCATAACCACCAAACTGTTGCCTGTATCCAGGAGGATTTTTTGTTTTGTTTTGTTTGTTAGCTTGTTGCTTTCTGTTTTATATCCCACATATGTGTGAAATCATACGGTTCTTGTCCTTTTCTTTCTGACTTATTTCCCTTAGCATGATACTCTCAAGATCCATTGATGCTGCCATAAATGGCAGCATTTCATCTTTTCTCATGGCCAAGTAGCATTCCGTTGTGTATATGCACCACTTTCCCCAATCATCCATCACAGACACTTAGGTTGTTTCTGTGTCTTGACCAACATGAACAATGCTGCAGTGAACAGAGGGGCACATGGGTCTTCATAAATAAATGCTTCCAAATTTTTCAGGTAGGTGAAAGAGGGATTCCAGGGTCATGTGGTAGCTCTATTCTTAATGTTTTGAGGAGCCTCCATGCTGCTTTCCATAGTGGTTGTACCAGTTTACATTCCTACCAACAGTGAATGAGGGCTCCTTTTATCCCACCACCTCTCCAGCACTTGTTATTTTTTTGTCTTGTTGATAATAGCATTTCTAACAGGTGCAAGATGGTATCTCATTGTGGTTTTGATTTGCACTTTCATTATAGCTAGTGAAGTTGAGCATCTTTTCATATATCTGTTAGCCATTTATATGTCTTCTTGGGAAAATTATTCAGGTCTCTGCCTATTTTTTAATTGGATTTTATGTTATTTTTTGCGGTTGAGTTGTATGAGTTCTTTTTATATTTGAATTGCAATTTCTTAAAGACTTTTGGACAATTACATAGTAATTATGGCAATGTAAATTTTAAAAAGTCAATGAGCTACATAAGCAAATACAAATGCATTAATATTAAGAATCATCAGAGGTAGAGAGCTGTTTCACTGGACGGCATGTGTTTCAAGGGAAACATTTAAAAATGAAGGTGGGACCCCAGCTGGTGTGGCTAGTGGACTGTGAACCAGAAGGCCACACATTGGATTCCCAGTCAGGGCACATGCCTGGGTTGCAGACCAGGTCCCCGGTGGGAGGCATACGAGGGGCAACTAATTCAATGTTTTTCTCCTTGTCTTTCCCTCTCCCTTCCCCTCTCTAAAAATAAATAAAATCTTAAAAATAAAAATAAAGATGGGGGTTGGGAGTAATGATTTGAGAGCAGCAGCTTAGGCAAGAATGCTGGCCTCCTGGAATGGAGAGCTACTGGGAAGGTAGGGGGCTTGGGGAAATACCAGGTTTCCCCTGAGGCAGGAAGTGAATTCTGCTAATAACCAATGAGCTTAATAGAGAAACTTGAGCCTATAGTAAAATTGTAATCCCAGCCAACACCTTGATTTCAGCCTGTTAAACTGTGAGCAGACAACCCAGTTTAGTCTTGCCTGGACTTTTGACCTACAGAAATGTGAATAATGAATGAGTATTGTTTTAAGTCACTAGTTTGTGGTAATTGTTACACGGTCAATAGAAAATTAACGCATTCAGTCTTCTATAATAAAGTGTAGAACAGATGATCCTCATTCTTTGTTCTGTTCTGGCACACTAGAAGAACTGCATAGAGGTATCAGTGACTGTGGATCATGGCAAGGATTTTCCCTAGGGATGGGAGGGGCTACTGAAGGGGCCATCAGTTGTGTCTTTTCACACTGTTGTCCATCACTACTATAAATGATTTAGGCATTTCTTTCATTTTTGTTAAATATCAAAACACAAAATTAAGATGATTTTACCTTGCTGACCCTCAGTTGTTTATTTTTTTCCCCCATCACTCATTGGCTCTTTGATAATATGGGTTCTGTGCCCATCCTCTATGCTACCTCAGATCCCCATTGAGTCAGCTGGGCTTCGTCCCATAAAAGAATTACTTGATGAAACTAAACTCATCAATGCCATGCACCAGCCAAAATACCTTGTGTCAGGATCATTTGGAAAAAGTGGGAGGTCTTTTAATGTTGGTTTTAAAACATAGCTAAGAAGCTTAATGTGCTTCTGGAATAGAAGAACAACAAAGTGATGCCCTTTTAAGCCAAGCATAATTATCTTTTAATATCCAAGGGTATCTCCCATAGGATGTCAGATGTTTAAAATAAACTTGGAAATGAACATCTTACCATTTTTAAGAGTTGAACTTCAAACCTTCTGAAGCCCCTTCAAATGACATACAGCAAATTTTGCCCCCTGCGTTGGCATCTTGCAGCACACGATGGGCTGGGCTGGGGTCTTTGGACTTGCTTGGGGTTCAGGGGAAGGGGCAATCACTTAAGGCTGCCCTCTCTTGTGGCATCAAGCTGCTTAACCTATGCCTTTCACAAGCACTACATATTTGACAAGCCCACACCTGCGCTTCCTCCTGTGTGTTTATTACAGGAAAATGCACCACCATCAATTCCTGTGATGCAAGCTAGAAACCTAGCAGCCATCTCAGGTTCTCTCCACCTCCACCCTCTTCATCCTATTTAGTGACCAACTTCTTCAGTTTACCTTTAAATTATTTCTTAGATCTCATGAGGCAGTATGGTGAAGTCATTAAATGCAGAGATTCTGGCATGTTCGACAAGTAATTCTCAACATTAAAATGAATTATTTTTTATGACATGCTTCTAACTCTCTCATCCTGCAACAAGAAGGTGTTTTCCATAGGAACACTACTCTAGCTCTGACAGGGTGGCTCAGTTGGTTGGAGCATTGCCCATGCACCAAAAGGTTGAGGGTTCGATCCCTGGTCAGGGCACATATCTAGACTGCAGGTTTGATTCCTAGTCGGGGTGCATAACAGAGGCAACCAATCAATGGTTCTCTGTTACATTGATGCTCCTCTCTCTCTCTGCCTCTTCCCTTCTCTAAAATCAATAAACATATCCCTAGCTGAGGACTGAAAAAAAAAAAGGAATCCCATTCTAAATGGTATTAGGTCTGCTAGTCTATAGCAGACTGTTCAGACCACAATGGAAGGCCAGATAGGCTGTATATGTATATATAGGAAGTATAGATAGGATATCTATCTATCTTTCTATCTATCATCTATCTATCTATCATCTATCTATCTATCATCTATCTATCTATCTATCTATCTATCTATCTATCTATCTATCTATCTATCTATCTATCTATCTATCTTTCCAACTATCTATCTATCTAAACAGCCAGAAAAGTTTTCACTGAAAAGGCGACTTTTGGTAAAGGAAAAATAAGGCCATTTTCCTAGGGTGAATGTACAAATCCTGCTAAGGTTACAAAGAAGAGCTCCTTTTTGGCCTTAGAGATTTACTTCAGAAGTATTGGGACCACCTTTTCTTTTATTTAGTGACTGAGGAAAATCTTTCCCATTTATAAAAATAGGGTGCAATCGAGAAACAGATTTAATTTCATCCTCTGTGCAATGGATGATCTAGCCTATGTGCTGCATCCTGCTAAGTTTTGTAGATAATAAGTACAAAAATAAATAAGAAAAGGTGACCTTTGAGAAAGACCCGAGGAAAAGAGAATCTTCAGAAATGGAGGGATGCGGGTAGATTGGAGAATTACAAGAAGACAGAAAAGAAGAGGGCAAAAGTTCTGAGGTGGGACCATGACCGGTCAGTGTGTCTGAAGTGGAGAGAGTACAGAGCGTGAAGGTGATGGGGAACCAGACCTTATAGAGTCTGGCAGGTTATAGGAAGGGCCTTGAATGTTTCTGCGGCTGAGATGGAAAGCTGCTCATTAGACGTGATCTGACTTATGTTTTACTAAAATCACCCTGGTTGCAAAGACAGCTGAGGACAGACTGGAGAAGGCCAAGGGCAGGAGAAGCGAGACCAGTTAACAGGCTACTATAATGATCTAAGAAAAGATAATTGTAGCTTGGGCATTCAAATGGGTGATCTCTGGTTTTATTTTAAATGGAAAGCCAACAGACCAGATGTAGGGTGACCAAAAAAGAGTAAGGGATGAAACCAAGAGTTTTGACCTGAGCAAACAGAAGGGAGAGATACTGGTTCAGGGAGCATATCAGGGATTCCATTTGGGTAAGTTAAGTTTTGAGATGTCCATTGGTCATCCAAGCAGATGTCAAACAGGCAGTCAATTTAAGAAAATCTTGGTTAAAGATATAAAGCTAAAGTCACCAGCTTATAGATGATATTTGAATGAATACAGATAGACAATACTTTTTTAAAATGTTCAAATCTTTGAATTTTATTGACACTGGAGCTGTTTCAAAATATGTGTTGTCAGTGACACAGGTAGGCTCTAGGGCAGATGTAACACTCGGAGAGGGTGACTGCAAAGTTCAGTAAAGTCAAGACATGGTCACATGACTTAGTTGGGTTTTCACTGCCTAGTCTCAAAAATAATAGTAATAATAACAACACAGGAGGAAAACATATCATCAGCATGATTACTTATTTTAAATCCTTATTATGAGCTTCTTTTATCCTATAACTAGTTCAAATTTCCACATGGTTAAGGGATTTTCATGGCTATCAGAATAGGACTTGAGCCGGAGAGTCCCTGCAGACACATCCTTCCGCAGCCCCTCGGATCTTGGTTTAATCCACACGGCTACCATCTTTAGGTAAGAGCTCTTCTAGACGAACATGTTTTTGGCTTGCAGCTTTGAGAGAAGCATCATTAGAATTGTCCACCTTCTGATAACCTAAGGAGATTTGGAGCCAGGATACATTTCAGGAGCACTTCATGTGGAAAAGCCGAGTAATTTACTTCTTGTGGAGTTTCAACATTCTAGCCAGCCTGTCCAGATGAGTCAGAAGAAGGAATCTGTTGAGGTATTCCTGGAACCATATTAGGAGCACTGGGCAGGCATTCCTGCTTCAAGGGCTCCTTTTCAAGGAGTTTTGTATTCTCCTGCGTGAATATGGTCTTCTTTATGGAACTAGCTACAGATATCAGTGGCTAAATAGAAAACAAAACAAGCAAAAATGTCACTAGCAGAGACTAAAACACACTTAGTATGGCAAGAACACAATATTGCCATTTTCATGCTCAAGACTAAGAACAAAATGGAAACAGACTTGCTCTAGCAAAGCATAAAACAAAACTTGGATATGGGGTTATGGAGGAAGTTCAGGGTGAGGATTTAAACTCAAGCACGGCAGTCATTCTCTCTCTCAGCCATGCGGCTTGGAAGGGACTAGAAGAGCCATGAAGAAGGGATGATACAGCAGCCATGAAGCTGGTGCTGGCGCTCTCTCTCTTTCTTTTTCTCACGTGCACGCACCTGCGCATGTG
The DNA here is from genome assembly GCA_004026545.1 of Mormoops blainvillei. Classification (NCBI taxonomy): domain Eukaryota; kingdom Metazoa; phylum Chordata; class Mammalia; order Chiroptera; family Mormoopidae; genus Mormoops; species Mormoops blainvillei. Next base: position 122,209 of record PVJD01003833.1, on the reverse strand, counting down.
TGCGCTCTGCTCTTGGCCATGCCGGGAAGAGTGGTGAGGGAAGACACGTGCTGTCTGTAGGAAGGGGTTTTTGCCATGTGGCTTGGAAGGGAGAAGTAAGCAAGCAGCTATGTAATTTACAGTGAGGAAGGAGGCCCTGCGGCCTGGACTACTAAGAAAGGAGATGCTGCTGCTGTGACCGTGCCTGCTCTAGCTGACTGCAGAGCTGCAAAGGACTTCCTTGCAAGACCCTGTCCTGCTACACCTGGATTTTAGTCAGACTCTTAAGACCTGTGCCTTTCCCGAGTTTCACCATGATCCACAGTAACATGGCACATGCTCTCTGGACTATTATACAGAGGCTGATGGTAATGTTTGTCATCACACGGATGCTACACAGATAAGGACACAGGAAGCTTTGGGGGGTGTTTTTGGCTAGGAGCCTGGTGGAAGCATGGAGAGTGCTGGGTCTTGTGGGAAAGGAGAGATCTGAGCTGAGCTCCTATAAGTTCTCCCAAAGTTGGAATGTTGTAAATAAAGACCTGCTCCTTCCAGCATTAATTGTTGGGTCATTCACCAAGGCACCACGTGGACGGGCCCCAGTCTGCTCGTAATAAGACTACTGTCTAACCATCTTTGTTTGATTTATTTATGAAACATCCAGACTTTTAAAAAAACTATTAATTGTTTATGGGGAAAGCTGAGCATATTCATATAAATGTAAATAAGCTTAATACTTTCATGTTTCATCAAAGTGGGCTTTGAAAACTAGCAAAAGCTAGTTAATTATATAAGGCTGCATTACAGTTTTTAATGACGGATGTAGTGATAGTTATAAAGATGTCAGATATCCAGTTGGATAAGTCAATTTCCTATCTGGGTATCACGTACTTTGTAGAAACACAGAATGACACATTTTTCAGAAGACTGTGGCAAAAATTATGGAGACGAAAGATATGCTCATCAGATGAATGAATACTCAGTTATTTCAGACTATTCTAAGTTATTAATTTATGACCACTATTACAGCATCACCGAGGTGGCATCTGTAGCTTGATACATAAATAAATAACATGTAATATTTGCTTAAGTAAATAATATAGGATAAATAAAATAATATACCTGAAGTATATAATGATAACTGTATTTGGTTTCTGAAAAACATTGAACAATGTGCCCTGGCTCGTATGGCTCAGTGGATTGAGTGCCGGCCTGTGCGCTGCAAGGTCACCTGTTTGATTCCCAGTGAAGGCACATGCTTGTGTTGGGGGCCAGGTCCCCGGCTGGGGGCTTGCAAGAGGCAACTGATATAGTTTCTCTCACACATTGATGTTCCTCTCCCTCTCTCTTTATCTCTCCCTTCCCCTTTCTCTAAAAATAAATAAAATATTTTTTTAAAAACTGAATAATTTTTGAAAACGGCTCAAAGGATCTTGTATAAAAATATATTTGTCCCAAGTGACATATTAGATTTTTTAAAAATATGATTTTTTTAAACCAGTAACATCTAAGGTATTTCCTGAACTCCAAAATGGAATTACCTTTAAGTATTTTCTTTTTTCATTGACTATGATCTTATTGGCATGTAAACACAGAAAAGAAAAGAGGCTAATGGGGGCCACAACACACTTTGCACTGTGGCCAGGATGACTGTGGATTTCCCGGTGTCCACCATTGGGATATATGCGCCCAGTGGAGTTCCTGCTCCCTACCTGGTGTCACTTTTCACACTCCTGTTGAATCTGGTATTCTTCTTGCTTCAGCATTTCTGTCATTTTGGTTTCCTTGAGGCTATTATCATATTCCTCCTTCAACTGGATCTTCGCCTGCCTATTCTGGGGTAAAGTGACAGAGTCGAATCAGATTAGCCCTTGGGAAGCATGCACAAAGAGGCCCTCTCTCCCTGGGATTGGTCTCAGGCTCTCCAGGTGTCCTGAGTCTGCTCCCGTAATGAGCTTTAGACTGTTAGTAGCTCCAAACCCAACAACTCCATCACTCCTGTGAGCTGGATTCCTTCTTCAGCCCTGCCTAGGCTCCCCATGCTTCTAGGATATCTGGCCTAAGCTACCCTCACTAGCTGAAGAAACCAAAGAACTCCCCAGGCCCGCTCCAGAATTCTGTCTTTGATTTCGGATTACTCTGGGAAAGCTGGAAAGCCCTCCCCAAGCTGACCCGTGCACATACACACCTCTTCTTTTGCTTTAGTGATTTTCCTATAATGATAAAGCCAGTGAGCCAGGTACTCTATGGGGTCACTGGGTCGAACCTTCGCCACCTCTGCCATTGCCCGGGCAAGGTAATTTCCAATGCATCTCTTCAGGTAGTCAGTTTCCATCTTGTGGGCTTGGGACACAACAAAAGAGTCACACTATTTTACAATCTAATTTGATTTTTAAAATAGACACATTCTAACCAATTGATGGGGGAACTCAAGAGTTGGAAAATTTAGTCGTAGGTAATAGTCAATAAGCTTAGTAGTTAATGTATGTAAAAAGCTATAATTTCAGGAACTGAAGGTACAGCCCGCCCTGACTCCAGGAGGCCACGAGCAATTCAACTTTGTGCTGAAGAAGAAACCATAAGCAATCAAAATGGTATCTGAGTCATTATGCTCCGCGGAGAGACAACCTGATGCCCAGGACACAGATAAAGAAAACCACCTAGGACACAAGACACAGGACCCAGACAGAAAATCACTAGTCAATGAATGAAAGGATGTTAGGGAAATTACCAGACTGCAGCTTTTACCTGATTAACCTCTTTCCTGAATTCCAAATTCCTTACTACACTTTTTCCCCCCTCTTGAATTCCAAATCCCTTACCTACACTTTTTCTTCCTTATAAAAAAGGCTGACTTGAAAGGAAATGTAAGATGGTCTGTTAGGATACTTAACCTGCCATTGTCTCAGATCTCCGGTCATCTGAAGAAAGCGTCCATAAAGATTCAATCCTGTCTCTGTTTATTTGTTCTGGCAGAGACAGGCAATGTGAATGCTGGCTTTTCAGTTTCATAATAAGGATCCCATATCAAGATAAATATGGGATGTTTCTGGATCCCACCATTCTCTAAGAATCAATAAATACATACATGCCAATAGCTCTTACATTGAAATGGGTTTTTTTTCTAAAGCTCTCCTAGGTCAGACAGTAGGTCCCTGAGGTGTTCAGCCATGACAAGAGCTTGGTAGATTGGTGGTAAGTGGGCCTCCACTTACCCACATATTTCTATCTTTGAGCAGATAGGAAATAACTGAGCAGACGTGGGTCCCAAGAGGGTCTCTGAGTATCCAACAAGCTGTGCTATTGTGAGGTTGGAAGCAACAGTCATCTATGACATAGATACTACAGGCTTACTTATTTCATAACGTAACACTGAGAAGCCCTGGGGATGAGAGGGAGGGAAAATGCCAGGCATTGTACCTACTGCTGGTCAGGGGCTCTGCCAGCACTTAACACAATATTCTACTGTCTATTTTTTAAGCAAGAAGCTACTTTAGGTTGAGTTGATGGCCCTGGATTCACTACCAATGAGATTTCAAGAGCTGGAAGAAGTATAGCCTGAGTTAGACCACAGGTAGGAGTGGTACTGGAGTGCAGCGGTATGAACGCAGAGTCTGGTATCAGACGGACCGAGTTCCAATCCTCCTTCTGCCGTTTATTAGCTGTGTGGTCTTCAGCAAGTCATGAGTCTCTGTGAGCCTTGCTTTTCTCATCTGTAAAACGGAAAAACAAAGGTATGTGCTTCATAACTGTGAGGATTAAAGGAGATAATAAATACATATGAAGCATTAAGCCTGGCATATAGGAAGTTTTTAATAAATATTTGCTATTACAGTGGAAGATTGTGATATGAAATGGTCTAGCCCATGGCCTATTCCTAACTCCATATTCCTGAAGTTTATGTTTTTTAACTCCAAAAGAGTTAATAATGAAGTGGCTAATAAAGACTTAGATCCAGTCTTAACATTTTCTGGAGGCATTTTGCAGTTTAAGAAAGGAAAGATAAATAGATAGATACACAGGTATGACTATAGAAAAAATATATATCTCACAGCTCTTCCCACTGCAAAGGCCAAGAAGTAAAAACACCTCAGCAGCAGTGAGCACACTGAGCATACAGAATTTGTCTTTAAATAGCTACCACTGCTTAAAAGGAATCAGAGCTCCTTCGAGAAATGGCTAATTCCTCGATTGAGGTTGAGGTAGGAAAAGTCCAATAAGCCTGGAACATTTTGTTGTCCCAGAAAAAAAATGTTGAAAAATAAAATGGCTGAAGACACAGGAGCCAGCTTGAAGGGGCTACTACTGGCCAAATCTGGGACAATTTAATCATCAAAATACATAATGACTATAATGGATTATAACTCATTGAGTACAACAAGAATCCATCAGTCCATATAAATATAAATAAGTAAGTGAATGGGAGAGATGGCAAGTAGAATGCCAACTAATAATGGACTTTTTTTTTTAAATCACCATTTTATACCCATCATAGTATAACTCAAGCCAGAATCATACTAAAACTCGATGAATATTTGACAAAGAATAGGGTATTTATATAGTCTCAAAGTTTCTCCCCACAAATTATATTAAGTCCAAAGGGAAATACAGAAACTTTACATGATAAAACCTGGCCAACTTGCCCTTCACCAAGTGATCAAAGTAAACATCACCAAAAAGAGACACTGACATCACATGCCTTCTGATGTAATATACTTCTTAGAGGGACATAATACATTTCTGTGGATTCCTGCCCCAGTGCAAACCTTGAATCTAATTTGAGGAAACATCAAACAAAGCCCAACTGAGAGACAGTCTACAACTGTCTTGAACTTTTAGAAATGCCAAGGTCATGAAAGGCAAAAAAATGAGGGACCATTCCAGATCAAAGGAGCCTGAAAAGGCATAACAACTATATGCATACATGACCCAGGATTGGATCTGGACCAGAAAAAAATTTTTACAGAGGACATTATTAGGAAAATTGGATAAATCAAATGTGAATTGTAGATCATATAATAGAATGGCATCAAGGTCAAATTCCTGGTTTTGGTAATTGAAATATGAACTTGAAAATGTTCTTGTTCTTAGGAAATACACAGTGTGGTAGGGCTGAATAAGGTCTCCTAAAAACATGCAAATCCTAATACTTGGAACCTATGAAATATGTTACCTTTTATGGCAAGGATTTTGCAGATATGATTAAATTAAGGATTTCAATTTGGGGAGATTATCTGGATTATCCAGGTAGGCACAATATAATCACAGCTTCTTTATAAGCGGGACACAGTAAGTTCAGATAGAAGAGATGTGATGATGGAATTAGAGAGGAGAAAAAGGTGATGCGATTCAGGGCCATAAGCCAAGGAATGTGGGCAGCCTCCAGAAGCAGGAAGGGACAAGGAAACAGGTTCTCCTCTACAGCCTCCAGAAGGAACCAGCCCTGCCAGCAATTTGTTTTCAGCCCTGTAAGACTCATATCGGATTTCTGAAACTATAAAAGGATAAATGCGTGTTTGAAGCCACTAAGTTTGAGGTATTCAGAATGAGTCACCCCAAGATGTGCCTCTGTGGTATGTGGATTGTTTTGAGCTAAAGGCAACCACGACCCTCAGTCTCAAGAGAAATTTCTGTGCCCTCCTCGCAACCACCTAGAAGAATTTGAAGTAGGGCTTTGCCCATAATAAGAGATTGTCAGAGATAACATTTTTGACCTACCCCTAGGGCAGGGAAAGCTAAATATGGAACATCTGCTCTTCTTAGTGTCCTGCAATGACCTACCTCTCCTCTGAAGTGTCAAGGTGATCCTTAGCTCAGAATGTCATATATACCTCATTTTCCCTTTCTGGCTTTGAACCTCTCATGTATGTGGGTCTCCTGACTCTCCCACGGGTGCAGGGTTCCCATACATAACTATGAAATTGAGTTTGGTTATTTATTTTGTTAATCTGTCTCATGTCTAATTAATTATTAGACTAGCTGAAAGAACCATGAGGGTGAAGTTTCTTCCTCCTCCAAGGGGAGTGATGGCAGGTGGGAATGGGGGTATAGGGTGTCTCCTCCTGACAATCTGTGGCCCACCTGAATCAATGCACCAGGATAAAGTATCTTCTACACCCCTTCTACGTGATTAGCAGCACTGCATCAACTGGGACCTTGTTGAAATGAAGATTTTCAGGTCCCACCCCAGGCCTACAGGTACAGTCTACATTATAACAAAATCCCTAGGTGACTCAAAAGTTAGAAATCTACTTCCCATCACCACGGTAGAACTGCCCTTCCCAGAGCCTGGAATCACCAATTTTGCATTCCCAGGAAGTCTCTCCAGTCCATGGTGGGGGTGGGGGGCAGGAGGGGAGGAGCTGCCCCACTGTGTAGTGAGTGGCAAACCCTTTCTGAACAAAACATCTGTTCCAAATTGCACCTTTTTAACAATGGTCTCAATGAAATATTGTTGACCTGACAGTTACCAAGACTTGCTGCAAAGACCGCTGAGCCACAATAACAGAACCACAGTGTGAGGTTTGGGGGAGGGCAAAGTGAGAGGGAGGGGGCAATGGGGTGCTTTTACAGCTCACTCCACACCAACTCAGGGCACACTCACCAAGGGGTGGAGCTATTTGGGGGTAGTTTCCCAGCGCTCCCGGGAAGGTCTGCTTAAGCTGGTGCTCCCTGTTCATGCACTTGCATTCAGTAAAGCAGGTCAGTAAGCATGGAGATTGTCTTTGTTCACACTCTGTTCACAGTGCTAGGCACATGGTAGGTGCTCAGTAAATATTTCTTGACTTAGCTAGGGCTCTAATGTTTTTGAGTCCAAACAAGAGCACGTGCTCCCTTCCACCAGTCTGTGCCCACTCTGGCATTTATCTCAGCCAGCATTTAGTGAGGCTTCTGCCCAGCACTGCCCTGCACATTAATTAAAACAGAACATAGGAAATTCTCACAGAATATTGTGTACAGAACTAGGCCAGGGAAGATTGCAAAGGCCCTGGCCTGGTTAGGGTTGGATAACTTCCTGGTGGTGAGGGCACCTGAACTGGTTCTGAAAGAAACCAAAGCAGAGGTCGCCAGAAATGCAAAGATGCGCTGATGAAAATACAGGAAGATGGAGCTTGAAGCGATTGTCTCCTCTGGCCAGGTGTCATCAGGGCCGGGGCGTGTTCACAGGCAGGCAACCCTTTGAGGTTCCTCCCCAAGAGCTACCTGCCCCTTTATCTCTCCCAGTGAGCGCTGGCTTACCCGCCCGGATCATTCCTCTCTTCCGCAGACCCTTTCTCACAGCCTCTAAATTTAAGTATCCGCTGTACTCTCACGCCTCCCTCCTCTTGGGCGCGCGTTCTCTCCTTCCCTCCTGAGCGCTCTCGGTTAACCTACCTGCGAGCCACCGTCCATCTACCGCGCGTTTTCCTTCTCCCACCACAGCCCCCGCGCACTCCGCTCACCCGTTGGGCCGATTCTTGTTTGCGCAGAGTCCCTTATGCTCCCTAAGGGCGCTCGCTCGTTGCCTAGCGACGGGACGCGATTGCGGTGGCAAGGATATGCGCCTGCGCCGGGTGTGCGCATTAAGGGCGCACGCGCAGTTTGGGGCCTCTTTCCTAGGGCTTTACTGGCGTCCGTTGGCAGAGGTGGTTTGAGCTGTGCGATCTGGGAGTGTTGCGGCGCTCTAGCGACGCCCAGGCACCCTGAGACCAGCGACGGTTAGTTCGTCGCCGTGGGCTGGGTAGGCGCATCTAGGGCGGGCTACCTCTTCCTCCTCACTGATGAATGGCTCCCGGCCCAGTGGAGAGCGGGCCCGGGAAGGTAAAGGAGCCCAAGCGCCCCCAACTGAGCCTTACCAGGCGAAATACTGAATGCCCAGTTAAACTTGCATTTCAGAGATGTAAGGAACAACTTTTTAGTACAAGTATAATATAATATTATTTGTTTATCTGAAATTCAAAATTTAACAGGGCTATCTGTGGTTTTATTTGCTGAATCTGGGAACCAGATCCTAACCCCTTGCTTTCCTCCTCGGGTGACCACTTTCTACCAGGTATGGGGCAAGGGACGTCTTTCTATTTCCGTTAACAACTTCTCCAGGCTTGAGGCAGCTGGTTCTGTGGGAAGGGGCTTTCTTATACGAAAAATAACATTCCTTAAAGCCACCTTTGTGATGCTAACAAATAGAACAACCTGGATGAAATGGATAGTTTGCTAGAAACATACAATCTTCCAAAACTAAATCAAGAAGGATCAGAGAATTTGAATAGGCAGATTACACCTACTGAAACTGAAACAGTAATAAAAAAAATACGATAAACAATAGCCCAGGGCCAGATGGCTTCACAAGTGAATTTTACCAAAAACATTTTGAGAAGATCTAATACCTCTCTTGAAACTAGTCCAAAAATTCAAGAGAAGACTCCTAAGCTCATTTTATGAAACCAGCATTATCCTCATTCCAAAATTAGATAAAGACACTTCAGAAAAAGAAAATTATAGACCAATATCCCTGATGAATATATAGATGATAAAATCCTCAACAAAATAATAGCAAACCAAATTCAGCAATATCTCAAAAAGATAGTACACCAATATCAAGTGGGCTTTATTCTGGGAATGCAAGGTTAGTACAACATTCGCAAATCAATAAATGTGATACACCACATAAAGAAAATGAAGAATAAAAACCACATGATCATATCAATAGATGCAGAACAAGCATTTGATAAAATCCAGCCCCCATTTATAATAACAACTCAGCAAAATGAGAATAGAGGGAACATACCTCAACATAATAAAGGGCATATATAACAAACCCACTGCCAGCATCATACTCAACATGCAAAAATTATAAGCATTGCCCTTAAGATCGGGAACACAATAGGGATGTCCGTTTTCACCTCTCTTATTCAACATAGCAGTGGAAGTCCTTGCCACAGCAATCAGACAAGAAGAAGAAGTAAAAGGCATCCAAATTGGAAAGGAAGTAGAACTGACATTATTTCAGATGACATGATACTGTATATAGAGAATCCTAAATATTCCACCAAGAAACTACTAGAACTGATAAATGAATTTAGTAAGGTAGCAGGATACAAAATTAATATCCATAAATCAGTTGCATTTTTATATGCCAGTTATGAACTATCAGAAAGAGAAATTAAAACAATCCCATTCACACTTACTTCAAAAATAATAAAATTCCTAGGAATAAATTTAACCAAGGATGTAAAAAGCCTGTACTTAGAAGAATATGAGACACTGAAGGAAGAAACTGAAGATGATACAAATAAGTGGAAACACATACCATATTTATGGGTAGGAAGAATTAACCATTAAAATGTCTATACTACCCAAAGCAATATGTAGATTCAATACAATTCCTATCAAGTTGCTTATGATGTATTTCACAGAACTAGAACATATATTTTAAACAATTTATATGGCACCAAAAAAGACCCCGAACAGCAACAGTAATCTTCAGAAAGAAGAACAAAGTTGGAGGAATCATGCTACCTAATATCAAACTATACTATAAGGCTATAATAATCAAAACAGAATGGTATTGTCATAAAACAGACACATATATAAATGGAACAGAATAGAGTCCAGAAATAAACCCACAACTTTATAGTCAATATTTGACAGAGGAAGCAAGCACATACAATGGGCTAAAGATAGTTTAGTCAATAAATGGCACTGGGAAAACTGGACAAATATGTACAGAAAAATGAAATTAGACCAACTTCTTATGCCACACACAAGAATAAACTCAAAATGGATTAAAGACTTAAATGTTAAGTTTGAAACCATAAATATCCTAGAAGAAATCATAGGCAGTTAAATCTAAGGCATTGCTTATAGCAATATTTTTTCTTATATATCTCCTCAGGAAAGGGAAACAAAAGAAAAAATAAACAAATGGGACTACATCATACTAAAAAGTTTTTGCACAACAAAGGAAGCCATCAACAAAATAGACAATCCACAGAATGGGAGAACATAATTTATGATACATCTAATAAGTGGTTAATATCCAAAATTTATAGAGAACTTATAAAACTCAACATGAAAAATACAAACAATCCAATTAAAAAATGGTCAGAATGGTATCATCGGTAAATCAACAAACAAGAAGTGCTGGCAAGGATGTGGAGAAAGTGGAACCCTTCCGCATTGTTGGTGGGCATGCAGACTGGTGCAGTCACTATGGAAAACTGTATGGAGTTACCTCAAAAAGTTAAAAATGAACTATCTTATGACCCAGCAATTCCACTTCCGGGAATTTATCCAAAGAAACCCAAAACACTAATTCAAAAGACTGTAAGCACCCCTATGTTTATTGCAGCAATATTTACAATAGTCAAGATTTGGAAAGAGACCCAGTGTTCATCAGTAGATGAGTGGATAAAACAACTATGGTACATTTACACAATGGAATACTAACTGGCCATAAAAAAGAAGAAAATTTTACCCGTAACAACAGCATGGATGGACCTGGAGAACATTATGCTAAGTGAAATAAGCCAGTCAGAGAAAGGCAATGCCATAGGATTTCACCCTTATGTGGAATCTAATGAACAAACTGAACTAACAAGCAAAATAGAAACAGATTCAGAGAAGCAGGCTGACAGCTCTGGTGGAGGAGTTGAGGGGTGGAGGGCTCAAGCAAAAAAGAAGAAGGACTTCATGGGCACAGACAACAGTGTGGTTATTGAGGGGATGTAAAGTGCAGCATAGGGGATGGTGGTGGGTGGAGATGAAGAGGGTATAAGGGAGATAAACGATAATGAAAAAATGCAATACAAAACAAAACAAAAAATAAAAACACAACCTTCATGAGATGGGTATTATTGCGATCTCATGGACTGGAAACACATCAAGCAAGGTAATGAGCCTCAGGTGGGCTCTCCCATAACGCGATGCACCAATAGATCTGAGACTAATCCTCAGTATGGCCCTACTCTTAGGCCAGAGTTTTCTCCTTTAGAGACCATGGTCTCCTTCCCATATATTATCTTTTTGGGGAATCAGTAAGAATCTGTACCCTTAAGAAAAAATCTTACCCCAAATGATATCGAGATGTCAATGCAGTTATTTTAGTCTTTAGAGAATATCCCACTGAAGAAGGACAGTGAAGATACAGTGCCCCAAACTCAGTTGTAATAATTCTTTTCTCTGTGTGGTTAAGACAGTACCACCTTGATAAAGAATTAGGTTCATTTGTGGCAGTTTTTAGAGTTTCACTTTTTATGACTCCATTATTTATATATATATAAAATATACATATGCCAGGTGGGAGGGGGTTGAGGAGCTTGGTGAAAAAGGTGAAGGGATTAAAAAGTACAAATTAGTAGTTACAGAAGAGTCACAAGATGTAAAGTGCAGCATAGGGAATATAGTCAATGATATTTAATAACTATGTATGAGGCCAGATGGGTGCTAGGATTACAGGGGAATCATTTTATAAATTATATAATTGTCTAACCACTATGCTGTACACCTGAAATTAATATAATTTTAAATGTCAACTGTAATTGAAAAATAAAATTTTGTGTATATGTATCTCCAGAAGAGTCCAGATCCCATAAAGGTAATTTGTGGCTGATCATGTTTCATAGTACCTGACAAATAATGGTTGCTACATTTCTTTGTTTAAAAAAAATCTCATCTAAGGTAATTCCTGTCCATCTTCATAACCAATTGACTGGGACATTACTGGGAGAGTGGGGAGAGTGGAGAAACTCATTCACTTGCCATGATCCAGCTATCCAGCCCTGTGATTAAAACCCTCCTTGAGGAGTTAGAGGAGCTTGTCTTGTAGTGGGAGGACAGAAACATGGATATACAGATACTTCTCAGAATGTGTGACAAGAGCTGTGTGAGCTGCTTGGGGAAGGAGGAACTTCTTTGCATTGCCTGGGTAAGCTCAGGGAATGAGAGGTGATCTTTATCTTGCAGGAAAGGATATACTTTCCAAACTGAGAGAGAGGGCGACATCATCATGTACAATAGCCATGGACATGGAGATGTGCAAGATGTGATCAGCAGAATGGCAGGGTGTTTATTTTAGTTAGAGCCCAGAATATACTGGAGGCAAAAGAGTTGTCTAGTGAGCTTCAAAAGAAAGGTGGGACCAGAGTGTCAGGAGCCTCACATGCTAGTATTTGAAGGTTAATTTTTTTAATTCTTTGGACATAGAGATTCATGGGCTCTTTTTTTTTTTTTTTTTTTGAGGTGGACTATTGTGATGTTTTCTAAAAATGATTCCCATGACTTGGGAGTAGCATCTTAGTACAGACACTAGGGTAACAACTCTGGAATCAGGAGTTGGGAATGAATCTCACTTTTACTATGTGCCACCTGTGTGATCCTAGACTGTGCACTTATGCTCTGAGTGCCTGGGCTTCTCATGTGCACCATGGGGATAATGACACCCGTTTTTCAGGTACTTTGTAAGGATTAAGTGAGACATGCATTGCTTGGCATACAGTCCTCTCATTATCAGTAATGACAGTATCCCTTTTCTGACTCTTGGACTTGAGTGCTCTTCAAGATTTTGACAGTATTTTAGTTGTAGTAACTCCTGTCAAGGCCTTTTTAGAAACCATTAGAAGATTCCTGAGGCCAGCTTGCTTGTGCCATCCCTGATGTGAGGTGCCCCTGACAGGTGACAGGATGTAATGTTTTGTTGGCCTCATTTGGACTCTACTTTTGTTGTACCTTAAATGAAAATTTCCTGCATTAATGCAAAAATATTTGTCTTTTAGAAGTTAGGAGTTAGAAATGGAGTCAACATATCTTCAAAAGCACCTCGGGACATGTTTAACTCAAGGTCTTGCAGAAGTGGCAAGAATTCGCCCAGTGGATCCAATAGAATATTTGGCATTGTGGATTTACAAGTATAAGGAAAATGTGACCATGGAGGAACTGGTAAGTATGGATCTTTTAGAAATTTACAAGAGCAAATAATTGGTCTCATTTGTCTACTTTTAAAAAGCTTGTTATTATTATTTCTATTATAAAACAGTGTGTTTATTATACAAAAGCTTGGACAGTATGAAAAAGAAGAAAGAAGAAAATTTCTAAAGAAGACCTCTATTTAGATTTTTAGGTATTCTAATCTTTTTTTCTACACATTTGTCTGTAGATTTGTTTACATAATTATGAACACACTAAATGCACAACTTTAATTCTATGCTCTTTATTCAAATAAAACATGTTTCCCCAAAGTATTATACAGTTTTCAAATGGATAGACTATATTTTGCTTAACCCTTTCTCTACTGTTGGTGATTAAGATGCTCTCCAAATTGTTTTCACAAGTTGTTTTATCCCTAATTAGTCATGTGATATTGTTTTTAAACAATGCTAGAGACAGAAGGAAATGGCTGAATTGGAGCATCAAAGAGAAGTAGCTCTGACGGAGCAGGAAATGATGGAGAGGCTCAAAGCAGAGGAGCTTACCTTTCAGCAGGTGAGACAAGTAATAGAATTCAGAGGTGACCGGAATTAGCAGTGTCAACCTGGTGTGCAGCAACGCAAATATTGAAAAACTCCCATGTCTGGTTACTCATATATGGTTTTCTTATATCTTCATCTCGATGTATATGTCATCTTTGCTGTGGAAGCAGAAACAATGAGGTAGGAGGAAAACCTAGACAGTGCTCCCACAGAGGCCAGGGGGAGAGAGTATCTTAGTGAGACTTCAGTGGTCAACCATGTATAGACTGAGTGAAGGTGGACTGCAAAGTGCTCATTCAAGGTCACTAGTGGTGGCTTTGGTGGGAGTAGTGTGGGTGGGGTGGAGTATAGCAGGGGAGATGGCGAGTAGAGGTAATACTTTCAAGCAGATTTTCAGGGAAGGAGGTTTTGGGTTTTTTTGTTTGTTTTTGGAGTTTTGTGGGGTTTTTTTTCCAATATAGGGGAGTGATTGATGTTGATAAATATAGGGGCTGATTTCTAGAGTCAGCTTTCCATGAAGAAAAAAGGAAATTGAGTCTGTAACATAGATTATGCAGGGAGAATGGCACTTCTTTGATTTCTCGATTCAAGGAAAGAGGAGAGTGTTTCGTAGGTACATGTGGGTATATAGAATTTGTGACACAAAGTTGAAAGCAGTTTCTGTGTGACCGTTCTTTATGAAGTAGGGACCATGACCATTTTTTAAGGATGCGGTGGCAAAGTAGGAGGTATGGGGAGAATGGTGAAGAGTTTGAAATAATGGCTTTGGAGAATGGCAGAGAGTTGATCAGCAAAATTTAGCATTACTTGGGAGCATTGAGTATGCTGATGTAGTTGGAGATCAAGGATTTATAAAGTTTCCATCTGATTTGGTTTAGTGATTACGTGATTTTCAGCACTTAGACTTAGACATCTGAGTGAAGGCGTGGCAGAGGCAGACCCTTTGACCGAAGTAGGTCTGGGGAGGCAGGACTGGGGAAATGAAAATGTTGGGAAGAGAATGGTAGGAGGGACGGGTCATGGAGTATTAACTAGATAAGGGAAAGTTCCAGAGTGGCTTCTGGAGACTTAATTTAATTTATGGGGAGATTCTCAACTAAATTTAAGTTACCCCTATAATTCTACCAGATAGTACTTAACTCTAGAGTCTCAGCTCGACTTTACATAGTTAAAAAAGGGAAAGAAGCCAGTTATTTGCATGCATAGATAAAAAGTTAAGTATAGATGTGGGAAATAACTTTTTTAAAAATCTAATCTCCCATTCTTGATATTGGGTAGAACATTCTCGGCACCTTAGATGGATATGGTTGTTGAAAACCTTTTTATTTCTTAGTCTTCATTTTTCAGTCATTTGGCTTATTCTTTGGGGGAAGTTGCAAAGTGTTGAGTCGGATGTCAAATAATCATCCAAACCGGCAAGTGCCTGCTGGAGTGGCCCCAACTTTGAGAGAGGGTCTGCCCTTCCTCTTAGCAGATCGTTTGGCTTCTGCCTGCTCCTCATCTATCAGAATAAGGAGAACTTCCCAGCAGTTCTCCTTTCCCAAGACAAATTATGCCATTAATATAGAGATACTTAACTTCCTTTCACTCATCTACTTTATTTTACTTAGATAAAATTTATCAGTACTAGAAATCTAACATTTCTCTAGAGGTAGCATGTTGACCAGTATAAAGCAATTCACTGTGCATTGAACCCTAAGCATTGTATTGGGAGTGAAAGATATAGTGATATTCTGCAAAGGATTTTATGGCCAGTTAAAGAAATGGCTTGGTGGGCAGATACAGATGAGAGAAGGAGAAGGGACATGTGGAGACATGGACCAACAGAGAAAAGCTTAAGAGAGTGAGGCTTAGACGAAGAGAAACAAAGAGACCTCTGCATTCCGCCTGAATCAGGTGAGCTGAAGACTCAGCACTCTGGTCGCCTACCTGTCTGTTGATTGCAAGAGCAGGTGTTCTCATAGTAATAATACTGACTTGAAATTCCTTAAAAATTAGGTACTCTCCAACAAGTCCAAGTCCTCACAAACAGGATAGTATTCTTACTGCTGAAAAGCTTATTTTGGAAATAAAAGCTTTTTAAAATTTGTTTGAATATCTTTCTAATGACTTTACTTTCTTTGTGTGAAGGAAGGAATTGAGTTTTGAAAATTTCCTGAGGTGTTAAGGAACTGGTTATGTGGGCCCATGTGGATGATATTTAACAACTGCACCTTGCATTATGTTTGAGAGACTACAGTTATTTCGCTTCTTCTGCCAATGTTGGAAAGTTAATTGAATGATATGTTTCTGTACTTCAGCTACCTGTCTTATAGGAATGCAAAGAAATTAATCTTAATAGCCTTTTGTGAATAAAAATTAATCACTGTTTATTATCTCTATTTGTTAAAATGTATTATTTTAAAAAATGCATTTTAAAAATGTAGCTTTAACCCTGGCCATGTGGCTTAATCGCTTGGAGCGTCATCCTGTGCATCGAAGGGCTGTGGGTTCAATCCCTGGTCAGGGCACATACCTGGGTTGCAGGTTATATCCCCTATCAGGGTGCGTGCAGGATGTGGCCAATTGATGTTTCTCTCTCACACTGATGTTCCTTTTTCTCTCTCCCTCCCCTCCTCCCCCTCTAAACTCAATAAAAAATATCCTGAGGTGAGGAATTTTTTAACTGTCAACAAAATATAGTTTTAAAATGCTCTTAATGGGGTGAGCTTATTAGCCTGTTTATGAGGCAGTGCTGGATTGATGGTGAGAAATTATTTTCTGGCTTAGGGGCTGGCAAACACTTTTTTCAAAGGTTCATGTTCTAGAGGCAAAATTGAGGATAGGTAATATGATGTACTATGTAGCTATAGCAAGAAAGAAAACAAATTTCTAGAAATGTTTTATTGATGAAATAAATAATAATGTTTGAATAGAATATTTTTGTAATATAGCTTACTGCTGGGAAGAATTATATTCTTTTTTAAAAACCTAACATTTCACTTAGCTGGAGTTCTAAGTTAATGTTCCCTATCATCAAAATTGATTGAAAATGTTTATTTGTTAGTGCTGACCTCAAATGAGGTTTTATGTATTTATCTTTGAAAGTATCTTTGCATACATAGGTCCTGCCAAATATTAATATCAGTCCATGTGCATATAATTTTAAGCATATTTATCTCTTGGAAGGTATTTGTAGAATTCTGTTAGATTTTTCTCTTGATATTTGCCTATTAGCATGTCATTGCCGTGTTTATTTATCACTTCCAGTTGAAGGTTGGTACAAGCTTCTCAATTACACAGTTAAGTGGGTTTTGAAATATGTAAATATTCTTTTTACTTGCATTGTGGCCTAAAACACTCTAAAACTACAGTTTGAGATTGGAAAATATATCTGCTGTATATTTGTGTGGGAATGGAAACTTAGTTTATTGTTTTAGGTTTGACAGTACTGGAAGTATATAAAGCAGTGTGGCATTGTGATTCAAACATTAATTGTTATATAAATGATTTTTCTGCAATGTAAGTTTTACATATAAGTGCTGTTTTGCCTTATAATTTTAGGTTGAATTTATTAAAAAACATTTTTAAGTCTACAGCAAAAAGCTAATTTCCAGAGCCATTTAATCTTTGATAATGGTGGTTGAGAATGGTTCTCACTTGGGAAAATTTCAGTCTTGACCCCAAACTCAAAAATTCACAATAAAACATTACCATCGTTAAGCCGTGAAACTGCTGTGTGATAGGACCAGTCGAGATTTATTCAGCTTCTAATGCTGACAGATATTCACAGGATTGATGATGGTTAAGTTCACAAGAGTAAATGAAGGACACAGTTGACACAACTGGCTCAATACATGACAGATTTTCTTCGGAGAAGCTGCTATTGAATAATACAATGAATTCTCATAGGCTTTAAATACTGGATTTTCACAAGCTTTGTAAATTTGTCCAGCTGAGCCTTTTTCTGTTCCGTGCATATTTTTAACCATCATTTGTTGTAGCACATCTTAGCAGATTTCACTTTTGGATGGACTGAATTAATGTTTCTCAACTTCTTTGAAAATATTATTGCTTGCGGTTGCCACATGAAGACTTCATAGAGGTTGACTTTTCAGTCACTTAAAATTCAGCATTGACTCCTTGAATAAACAACAACTGAGCAGTGTTGGGAACATTTGTCCACTCATCAAGAGCCAAGGAAAACCACCCAGGATCGTTTGCCTTGTATTTAATTGACTATTGATGTTTCTCCCAGTGTCATCAGCTCTGTGAGCAACTTTTCTCTCCCGAAAGGCTAAAAATGTTAAATAAGCTTGTTTTTTCCTGGACACTGAAATCAAACATGTTTTAATTAAATCACATTAGAAAAATGTGTTTCTTTCCTTGACTTACAAACAAGACATGAGGAAACTTACTTTTGTTGCAACCTCATTTTAATTGTTTGATGAAATAATTGTTTTAACTTTTAAGACATTTCTGACCTTTTTTTCATGTGAGTTGATAAATTGTGATGAGTCCTTAATCTGGTAATATTGATCCTATTATATTCTTTTAGTACACTGTCCACTGCTTTAAAAAGCACCATACTTTGTCATTTAATTTGATAATTAAATCTCTCCACTGTGTCTTATAAAGGCAACATTCAAATCCATTTGTTGTTTATATAATACATGATGGGTATGCACTGATTAAAAATAAATATTGCAGTATAGTGATGCTGTGGCACTGCAAAACTGTCTAATTACAATGGTGTCACCGTGATTCCTAGTGTGCTGAGCAGCGATGCAGAGTGAAGAGAGCGCCACCTATGGTCTGTGTTGCAACTACTCAACTGTGCTGTTGAAGTGCAAAAGCAGCAAAAGAGTGACCATGCAGTGTTTCAACAAAACTTTATAGACACTGAAATTTGAAATTTGCATTATTATTATGATTCTTTGATATTTTCAACCATTAAAAAATGTAAAGATCATTCTTAGCTATACAAAAACAAGAGCGGGTCAGATTTGGCCCACAGAATTTAGTATGGTATATATGTTGAGTTGGGAACTAAATATTTTGTTGATTATGAATGATTTCAGATAATATACTTAGGGTTTTCTCATTCACTTTCTGTAACCAAGTTTTGGTTGTTTTAAGACCCATCCATCTAGGTTTAATGAGATTTTATCTGAAAACATTACTGTAATCTCATTTGTTCAAGAAGAACAGAGAAATGACTTGATTTTGTATAAACTGTGCTTTTCCATAATTTGCAGTTAAGGAAGCTTCCCTTTTAATTTTATATTTCAGGAAATACTTATAAAAGCTAAAGTATTAGATAGCTGTGATCGCTGATTTTTGTAAGTTTCTGAAATTTAGGTGGGTGTAAAGTTAATCATCCGGGGACATTTCAGAGTGATAAAGGAAATTTCTTCCATTCTTCCACAGTTGATTTGACTCTAACATAACTTACTTTTTTTTTTTTAACATTCAGCAACAGCTGGCCTTCCAGCTGGAGTTGGAAATGCAAGAAAAAGAGAGACAGAGAATAGAAGAACTACAGAGAGCTCAAGAACAATTAGAGAAGGTAATTTGAAGTTTTATAAATGTCTGTTTTATTTAAAACCTCTCAGAATTCTCAACCTGTTTTTTTTGGATGGTATCATGGGGTTCACAGTCTAAAGACCTGCCACATTAGCTGGGTGACTTAAACAAGTCTTAGAACTTTTTTAGTCTCAGTTTACCATTAAAAAAAATAAAGATAACATTATAATATTATTAGCAATAGCTCACTGAGTTGTTTTAAGGATCAAATAAGATCATGTGTGCAAAACTGCTTTGTGAGCAGTGTTATAATAGTGGTATTAGCAGTTCTCAAATAGTGATATTATCAATATTTTAATTAAGAGGTAGTTGCTTCTAATTATGGTGCTTGATGTTGTGTCTAATTATGGTGGTTGATATTGAAAATTAAGTTCTTCGTAATATTGGGGTGTTCTGATCTCTGGCACAAGTAGTGCATTTCTTTTCTTCATGTTTGATGTATTATCAACAATAATTTACTTTTAAAATGTGTTATCACTATGGATTTTTCATGTCTTTTATTAAATAAACTATGCAGTAACTTAAATCAAAAAGTTCATCTCTGTTTGCTGTGTCTGTGTAACATGCTAAGCCTCTAGTTTGGCCAGTGTTTCTTGTGATCCCAAAAGTATGTGTCGCGTGACCAGACTTCTGAGCGACTGAGCTGTACTTTTCAGCTGGGTATCTCATATTGTATGTTTATAGCTAGTATCTGTTATGTAAATGTTTTCTTTCTATTACATAATTAAAAATAAAAGCAGAAGCAGGTTTTATAGAATATGTTTAACAACGGCTTAGGTGAGAGCTTCATTATTTAAAACAATTTTTTAAAAGTTGTAAGGCTAAACTGAATTTAAAAAGATGAGTTTTAAAAGGGTAAATTCAAGGCTTTATACGTGGAGTTAAAATATACAGGTGCTGATGCTATCTTAGTCCGAGTATAGTAAGGCACATGGATATACACACATGCGCACAAACATGGATACAAATACATACCCCCTTTCTCTTCAGTTAAGATTCTGTAATCTAAAATGAAAGAAGAAAAAATAGAATGTCAAGAAGACAATGATCAAAATGATAAGAGAATTGAAAGTATTTTTTATTGAGACACCCTGATTCTATCGTCAAAGTGGTTGTTTGCGCCAATTCAACACCAAAAAGGATCCTCAATTTGGCGTGCAGTGAAGAAGGAAACTTTATTCGGTGCAAAACAGCTCAATTGTGATACAGCAAGGCAGTGAAAACAGCAAGGCTGTGGCACAGCTCTGAGGCCTCTCCTGCCAGACAGCCCTGCTCTGCTCTGCTCCGTGCCGGTCTGCTTTGTGCTGCCCGGGCCTGCTCCGCTCTGTGGTGGCGTGTTACTCTCTGCTCCGGTTAGACATTTTTGGCGGTTCAGCTTGGTCAGGGATGATACACAGCCTTCATTCTTCCCTGGAAAGGGAAAGTGCAGTCTCTGAGCCAGGCGGGGAGCTGGCTTATGTGGGCAGAAGTCTTTGCCCTTAGTCCCTGATGGGTCCATCCTTGTGCAAATGAGGACTCCAAAACCTCACAGCTTGGTCCAAAAAGCACTGTCCTGATTAGTCAGAGCTGCACTGCTCCAGTGGGACGGGAAAGCCCCAGTCCTGCTGATTGAAATAGGATTCCAGGAACTCCTTTTTAAGGGCTGGCTCAGATGTTAAAAACACAGTGCAGGCAGGCAGTACACACAGAGGCAGGCAGTTCTGTGCTGAGTTCTCTGTGGAGTGCAGTTTGTGTGAGAAGCTCCTGTGCAGGAAGGGTTACTAGGCTCTGTTTTCAAAAAATTGAGCCCAGTGGTGCCTTTCTTAGTAGGTGCCTTTTTTTCCCCCTCAAGGTTCACATTATATTCGAATGTTTGAAAGTCTATGATTTCTAGGAGGGATCGGATTGTTTTGTGGCCCATCATTTACTCTCTGCAGGCATCATCAGACCTTGTGACCAGAACCACAATAACTTCAATGGTCCATATTTCTAGTGGCTTATCACTCCTCACCTCTCTCCTGCAAAGTACCCCTGCCTTACCTATTGCTCAGAGGTGGGCCCATTTATATCTTTTTGCCTTGTCCTCGTGGTGGCTGCAGAGATATGACTTAAACTATCATTTGCGAAAGGAAATTTATTGGAAGGATCTTGTGTTGAAGAAAGGGCTTTATAATTAAACTGTGAAGGGCTCTGGTACAATTGGGAGCATGAAAATCAAATGTTACCTGAGTTCTCACCTCTGCCATTCTCTGGTCCTTAGTTTCAGTCTCTCTCTGAACAGCGGCCTGGTTTGCTGCACATGGGTGAAGGACATAGTCCTTTAAGGCTCTTGGGTTTCACAGTGCGGTGGCTCCTACCATCTGAGAGGAGTGAATTCCTTTTTTTTTTTTTTTGCTTCTTAGGGAAGGATTCTGACTGGCTTAATTTGTGTCAGGTATTCATCCATTGGCTGGGGGAAAGGGTCATGTGAGAACATGGACTTTCCTACTTATCCCTGTGGTGGTGGGCTAAGAAGGTCCAGGAGAATGGAGTGGCTTTGAGAAATATACCAGATATGTTCCTGTAGTTATGATAAATGCATATATGTTCATGCGATCATTAATCTTTAAACAGCCAGAACGAATCAGCTCAGAATCAGTGAGGTCATCTTGCTGTCTTAGAATGAAAAGACAGAGGCCATAGCAAGGCTTTGCTGGTTGGAAGAATGTTTTCACACTCAGAACAAGGCCTCCCACGTGTTTGCGGTTCCATGGAGAGCACTGCTCAGGTGCTATGGGAGGACTCATGTCCTGGACAGTGACTGGGGACAGATCAATTTCTTTAGAAATGTTTACCTCTTTCTTACTACGGGTACCATTCTGTTTAACTGCAAGTTCTCTCTAAAATCTCTTATCCTGAGAGAGTATTAAAAATTTTGTTTTGTCGCTTTTTATATTTGCTAATATTTGGCTTCAGCTTTGATGTTTCAGTCTATTTCATTTTATTAAAAATTGTATTTAATTGTAGATAAAAATGATCATCATCTATTAGTATAGAGTATTAAATGAGACCAATTGGCAGTTTTATATTAATTGCATTCAAATAACTCCTTTAAGACTGATAACATTTTCACCGTTAAGTTGATCATAGCATTATGTAAAAATAAAAATGCTTGAAAATTAAATATGTAATCAAAATGAAAAGTATATTCCATTTGTTTATGTATTAAGGAGATGAAAATGAAGATGGAAAATGTAACTAAGGGTGAAGACCCTTCATATAGAAAGGTGAGAAAAAAAACTCTGTTAAGCTTAATTATAATACATTAGTAGCTACATTTTTAAAAAAGATTTTATTTCCTTATTTTTAGAGACAGGGGAAGGGAGGGAAAAAGAGAGGGAGAGAAAAATCAATGTGTGATTTCCTCTCACACGCCCCCTACTGGCGACCTAGCCTACAACCCAGGCATGTGCCCTAAGGAGGAATTGCACCCTTCCTAAGGAGGAACAGCGACCCTTTGGTTTGCAGGCTGGCACTCAATCCACTGAACCACAGCAGCCAGGACAGTAGCCAAATTTTTAATCAGGACATTATCCGAACTGATAGACCAAATATATATTCTAGTAATATCAAGCCACGAATACGATGTGCTTTAAATTTTAACGCAAAATCTTAAAGTGGATAAATGTTGGACATTCAGTTTGTGTTTGTATTTTTAAAAAACAAGAATTTTATGAGATATTGACCACATGATTACTTACAATGATATATTTTAAATTTCTGAATGTATTTTTAAGCAAGTTTTAGAATTCCTAGAATTTACTTATCATCAATACACAGTGGTTCATTCCATTAATTAACAAGGCTGAACTTTGATGCTGTAATTCAGAAATTTCTTATCAAAATTGAAAGAAAATCAGCTATTAATTCTGAGATCATTTAAAAGTGGAAATGAATTTTATGATTGTAGGGTACAGCAATAGACTCAGGCAAGACATTGGCCGAAATCAGTGATCGATATGGGGCGCCTAACTTGAGCACGGTGGAAGAACTTGATGAAGCAATGCTGTCCGATGTAAGTACCTTCGGGAGACTCTTGTGAAAACCAGATTTTCTTTCTTTACTTTGGGAAAGCCTTGTGCATATGACACCAGAGTTGGTTGGCAAATGGGCCTTTTGCTTCATAGAAAGAAAACCAATTCCCCAGTAGGGGTGCTCCGTATCCCTACTTGGCCCTCTACCCCTTAGTGAATGTGTGCAGCTGGGCACAAGGCGAGGATGGGCACATGTCTGGCTCCTTCCCAATGTGTTGGCACTGATGAGGTGGTAGCTGGAAGTTTGTGTTGAGGTGGCAGTGTGCAGACGGTGCCATATGTATTTTGGAGTTAGGCTTTGAAATTTTCAAAATATGTATTTAAAATAATTTGGTGAAATACAAAATCTTTAAATTTTAGAGGCCAACATTTTGGTTCTTAGTAGTAAACCCTGGAACCAAATAACTATCTTAATGAAAGTATATCCTTTTACAGTAGTATATGAATTTTTTCATTTAAGAAACATACAGTGTTTTCTACATGCCAACCACTATGCCTGATGCTGCTGTGAATAATAGTTTTGGACCTTTTTTAGGGGAGAAACAGACAACTGAATAAGCAATTAATAGTCATTGTTAGAGTGACCAGGTAATTTACTGTCCAAATCAGTGTGCTTTGAGAGTGAAAGGAGGATTGTTAATAATGAAGCAGATAAGCAGGTGTAAATGGGGACTGTCCTGGCAGACGGATACATTTAGTCACCTTCATCCCTGTGGGACAACAAGTCGTATAGCAGCCCAGTGGAGGAGCCTTGGTGAAGGAAGGCTTCCTGGAGGAAGTCAGCTATTTGTTACTCAGTGATGGGGTGGGGGCTGACGGCACAGCAAGTGCGAAGATCCAACTAACAAAGACTATAGAGAGAGTGAAGCAGGGAGCAAGGAGATAAGGAAGGGAAGAAGGTGGAGGCCAGGCCATGAAAGGACTTGTAACCTGTGCTCTGATGATTAGATTTTATCCAAAAGGTCAATATGATCAGAACTTCATTTTAGAAAGGCCATCTGGCTACAGCATATAAAAGAGAATGGCGTGATAGATTTGAGAGCTTTGTGAAACTATTGTAACCACCTAGACAGAGCTGACATTGATGGCTGGCAGTAGCAAATGGTATTTTTAAAAGCTGTTAGAAAGTGGAGCTGGAAGAACTGGGTGATAATCAGTCAGTGGGAAAACTTTTATTAAATGTTTTGGTACAATGTAGGGTGCTAGAAAATGCCAGTGAACAAAACAGGTTGGGTTCCTGCCCTTTGGAGCCATAGGTCATTGGAGGTACTCTGGGAGGACAGGGCAGGGAAACGTGATCCAGCCTGGATATGCCTCCTCGAAGAATTGAAGTTGAAGGAATTAGCTGAGATAAACCTAACAGATGGGGACAGTGAGACACGTTCAAGGAGCTGACATGGTACAGCATTATGGCTGGGCTGCACGGATCTAGGAGGATGGTGTGGAGCTGGAGAAATGCATAAAGGCCAGATCACACCGGGCTCTCTTGTCAGGTCAGGGATTTTGGACTTAAGTGCAGTGGGAGTCACTGAAAGTGTTTAAGGATTAGATGTGTGTTTTTAGAAAGTGGGGAGAGGATTTAAAGGGTCAGGAATAGATATAGGAGGCCACGTAGGAGCTTATTACAGTCATCCAGATGTAAAATGACCAGGGCTAGGACCAGGGTGCAAACAGCAGAGGTGGGTAGAACCGTGCAGATTCAATATTGACTGGGAGAATAAGAGAGAGAAAGAAATCAGGAATGATGCCCAGATTTCTGCCCTGGGCAGCGGGACTCTACATTTTTGAGCTTTACCATTTGTTGAGTTGAGGAACATAAGAACAGAAAGTAGGTTTTGTGAAAATGATGGCTTCAGTTGTGGACACGATGAATTTCAGGTGACTCTGAGATATGCAGGTGAAAATAACCAAAGACCAGTTGATGTACAACACAGGTCGGGAGGACAGGAGAGAGGTCCAGGCAGGAGACAGGAATTCAGCAGTCTTGGGCATATCTGCTGAACAAAGCTAAATGAGTAAAGCATCTAGGAGGGCATGCAGAATAAAGGAGGGGGCTCAGAGTGAAACTATTAGAAATTCCAGCATTCGGGGGTGGCTACAGGAAGGAGACTCCTGCAAGAAGGATAAGGATATCAACAGAGGACAGTGAGAGAAGTAGGAGACTGGGCAGGTTATAAATACATTGAGGACACAGTTATTATACTGAATTTGGTTTTATTTTAAATTATGAAAAAGCTCCATTTACATAGTCACATAGAAATTCCCTAAACTCTATTTTCTTTGGCTTATACACTTTCACAGTTCTAAGTGTATTAAAGCATATTTACTTTTTATTTTGCTTTTAGGTTGCATTAAACCTTGATCAAGATTTGTAGGACCAACCAAGCTAAGGACAATAAATTTTTCTGCTTGTTTCAAGTTTCAAAATATGAAGTCCCAGTTGTATTTTTTCCTTCCAAATTTGACCTCCACTTTTTTTTCCCTCTAAAGATAGCTTTATAAATGGGCTTCCAGGGAAGCCTTAAAATACTGGTTTGGATTCCCTAATAAAATTGGTTATTCATATGATTCCATTGCCAGAATAGGAGCATTTCCCAAAGCACCTAAAAGGAGCAAATGAGAGAGAAACTGGAAAGAATGTGTGCATCTGAGGACAAGATTACCTGATATGAAAGTTACTATCTGTGAACAGTGGGACAGGCTGCCCCTGCGTAGGGCTCAGGAATATTCAACATGCTTTAGATTTGGCATTTCCTCCTGGGATCCAACTGCAAAGATTTCCCTGGTTTGCTTGGAAGTGATGCTTTGTGGTGCTACCTAATCCTTGCATATTGATGGGACTAGGATAGGTAAGGATACAGAGAAGCACCATTTCTTCTGGAATAATCAGTGGACAATTGCACTGGATACAGGCCATGCAGGGTGCTTCGTTGAATGGACACTGGGTGATCTGTGGACCCTTACTGCACTTTTGGCCCCTTGGAAATTTCAGGCCTAACCTCGAACTTTAGGGAGAACTTTATTTCCTTTATAAAATTCTTCCAAATCTACATTACAAGGCTTTTCTATTCCCTAAGAAAAGGTATAGGCATGGAAACATAAATGCCATGAAGAGGCATTGTTTTTTTTTTTCAGGTTAAGAGTCTGACCATCTCAAATCTTCTAAGGAGGTAGATGCATGAGAGTTCACTTACACTGCTGTCAGGGGTGTGACTTAATAAAACCAGTTTGGAAGAGAGGTGGGTATTACCTAGAAATGTTGATGATAAGCTTATTCCAAGGTGTATAATCTGGAGAAGCTTTTACATGTGTACACTGAAAGACATCGAGGGGAATACTCATAGCGGCGCTGTTCCTAATAGCCAAAGTCCGACAATCATCTCAGTCTTTATTAACAGGAGTGTGGATGATTACATTGTGTCACACTTGTACCAGAAGCAGTACCATGATTGGACCTCAAAAAGATAAAGCTGAATAAAAAAAAATTGCTGTATTATTCTATTTATAAAAAGTGAAAAAAGATGCAAAAACTAAATATTTTGCTTGGGGATACATTTACATGCTAAAAGAATCATTAATGCAAAATTCAGAACAATGGTTTCCTCTAGGATCAGGGGTACATAAATGAATATGAAGGCACTAATAATATTCTATTTCTCAGGCTAGGGAGTAAGAACAAAAGTAACAATTTTATTATTTTTTAATTCCCACCTTTTTGTTTGTTTGTATGAAAAAAGATTTTGTGAATAAAACATCAGGCTTAATTTTAAGAAAATTTACATTAGACTTAAAGCATACATCCCACAAGGCAAAAGGGTAAATTCAGTCTTGGTCATTACAAGGGTTCTCTACTTTAAGAATTATAAAACTGTTTGTTTTTTCCCTAACTTGAGGGTTATGCAAAGATCCTGAGGTCCTACATGAGTCAGCACATAGGGCGGCCCCTCTGGTCATCAGCCACTGTCCACACTGGTCCACTCACCCAGGATGCAGGTTCCTTTTATGTCCAGCAGACCCTGGTATATCAACTCCACACTTGGAATGCAAGGATCTTTGGGGACAAGGCAGCAGGGGAGAAGCCAGAGTTCCCTGGGTCTAGAGTTCAGCCCAGCACATCACACAGCTAACCCCTCTGAGACCTTTCCAACTTCCCATGTAATTTAGCCTCTGTTACCAAGCTGTGGTTCTTTACTGTCTCTGTAGATTTTTATGCCAGTCCCATACCCTATTTATTAGAGCTTTGAAATACATATTAACTTTAAATTTTTTTAATTTTTCAATTGCATTTAACATACAGTATTATGTTAGTTTCAGGTGTATAACATAGTGATTAGATGTAACTTACAAAGTGATTCCCTGAGAAGTCTAGTATCCATCTGACACCATACATATTTATTACAATACTACTATCTTCCCTATGCTGTACATCCCTGTGACTGTTTTTATAACTGGCAATTTGCACATCTTAATCTCTTCCCTTTTTTCACCCATCTTCCTAACCTCTTCCCTTCTGGCAACCATCAAAATGTTTCCTGTATCCGAGTTTGTTTCTGCTTTGTTTGTTCATTTATTTTCTATTTTAGATTCTACATGTAAGTGAAATTATGGTATTTGTCTTTGTCTGATTTCATTTAGCATAATATCCTCTAGGTCTATCCATGCTGTCACAAATGGTAAGATTTCACTCTTTTTTTATGGCTGAGCAGTACCGCATTGCATGTATGTATCATACCTTCTTTATTCATTTGTCTATCAATGGGCCCTGAGGCTGCTTCCGTATCTTGGCTGTTGTAAACAATGCTGCAGTGAAGACAGGGATGCATATGTCTTTTTGAATTAGTGTTTTGAGTTTCTTCAGATAAGTACCCAGAAGTGGAATTGATGGAGCCTTCTTTGTCTCTTGTTATAGTTTTTATTTCAAGGTCTATTTTGTCTGATATTAGTATTATTACCCCAGAATATTTTCATTCTTATTTGCATGAAGTGTCTTTTTCCATCCCTTTACTTTCAGTCTGTGTGCCTTTCAATCTGGAGTGGGTCTCTTGTAGTTAGTAGAGGTGTGTGGGTCTTCTTCTCCATTCAACCACCCCCCGCCTTTTGATTGAGCATTTAAGCTATTTACATTTAGAGTGATTATTGACAGGTAAGCATTTATTGCCGTTTTTTTCTTTTAACTATGTTCCTCTTTTTATTCTTTTTTCTTCTTCTTAAAGAAGACCCTTTAACATTTCTTGTAATACTGGTTTAGTGGTAGCAACCTCCTATAGGGTTTTCTTGTCTGAGATGCTCTTTATTGCTCCTTCAATTTTAAATGATAGCCTTGCTGTGTTGGTCAGAAAGTTCATTCTTTTCTTTTTTTCTGTAAGATGGCTCTAGCAGCACTTAGTTGTTTTTAACTTCACTCGAAACAATATCATTAGGTTGTATTGTGACAGCTGTCACATCAGTGTGTATTTAAAAAAGACAACAAAATTGGTGAATTTTTGTGTAGCCATTTTAATATTGAAGATGGAAGAAAATATATCTAGGCATGTTATACTTTATTGTTTCACGAAAGGTAAAAACACAACTGAAATGCAAGAAAAGATTTTTGCAGTGTATGGAGAAGGTGCTGTGAGTGATCGAATGTGTCAAAAGTGGTTGCCAAAGTTTCATGCTCGAGATTTCTTGATGGACAATGCTCCTTGATCGGGTAGATGAGTTGAAATTGATAGTGATCAAATGGAGACATTAACCAAGAACAATCAATATTATACCATGCAGGAGAGAGCTGACATACTCATAATATACAAATCAAGCGTTGAAAATCATTTTCACCAGCTTGGTTATGTTAATTGCTTTGATGTTTGGATTCCACATAGGTTAAGTGAAAAAAACCTTCTTGACCGTATTTCCACATGTGATTCTCTACTTAAACAGTCAAAATCTTCCATTTTTAAAACAAATAGTGACAGGCAATGAAAAGTGATACTTTAGCTTTCACTTCATGTCTTGTTGGTGTTTGTACTCCCTTAGAAAGCCTTCGAAATTATACTGTGTTTGAACATATCAATAAGAAAATGACCTATTCTGATATTTATAATTGGGGACCTGTGGTAACTGTAAAGGACAGGGAAATGTTTTCCTTAAAGGTGGCTTATGTAGCCCCAGCTAACGAATGTGCATCTTATGTCAACTGTACTAAAAACTGTTTTGTGCTTTCAGCAGGTATGAAGATGAATTGTACCACCACCACTAATGAGTCTTATGCTTTTGCTCACATTCAGTTGCTTGCAGAATGATTTCTAATATGTGGAAGGACTGCTTGCTCCTATGTTCCAGCAAACAGTTCTGGGGGACCATGCTCTCTGGGAAGACTGAGGGTGTTAATGCCTCAGAAGCGCCCCTCCCCCCAGGTTCCATGGGAACTCTCCCTTGTATCTGATTGCAGCAGTGATTTACACCCTTTTAGCCCCGCTGAATGTGTGTCTTTGACTATATTTGTAATGGCAGCCATGGTAACCTACTTGAATGTAGAATTAAGTAGACTGGCCTGTGCTATGGCAAAGACTTTGAATGCCACCTCACAAGCCATCAGTGCCATTAGTCAAGGACTAGGACAAGTTAGAGAAGCAGCATTGGAGAATCATACAACTATAGACTACCTTCTTTTAAGACATAATCATGGATGTGAAGAATTTAAAGGACTCTGCTGTTTCAACCTGACTAGTAATTCACAACTCATAGAGCATAAAATAAACAAGTAAGTGAAGTAATATCCAACATAAAACAGAGAGAAGGATTCTTTGGTATTGATTTGTGTAAACTAACCTCCAGGAGGTTAGTAAGACTAGCATTACTGGTCTTAGAGAGGCAGTTGATGTTTTAATTTTTTTTTTCATTTTTTTCAGTATCATAGTTTGCTGTTGTGTACAGTGTGCCCCCTTATGTAGATCTTCAATTAAGTGTATTTATTCCTAAACTCCCTACCAGATGGCCTAATGCTAAGATATGTGTTTAACAGCAAAATGAGTACTTCTATATGAAACTAATCTCATGGATACAACATAGTTTAAACGAACAGTGGGGGAGTGATTGGGGACTTGGAAGTTGGAAAATTCTAGTTTAAGTCATAGCTAATAGACTTAATGATCAATGCATGTAAAAGCTATTGCTCCAAGAACTGAAGGTATGACCCACCCTGACTCCGGGAGACCATAAACAGTTCCACCTTTGTGCCTCAGCAGGACAGCAAGCAATCAAAGTGGTATCAGAGCCACTGTACTCCAGAGTGACATGACCACTGCCTAGGGCACAGCTAAAGACCACTGGCCAGGGCAAGAATGCTGCAGTTTTTTAAAATCCAATTAAATTTTCCCTGAATTCCCAACCACTTACCTACATTTGTTTTCCTTATAAAAAGGACCATTTTAAAATGGAATTGAACATCTTCAGTTAGGGTACAAATTCACTATCTTCTCAGATCACTGACCATCTGAATAAAGCACCCATAAAGATTCCAAAAAAGAAAAAGAAAAAAAGAAAAATGGATGCTTTACAATAATGTGGAATGGAAGAGATCGTGGGACAAGGGAAATGAACCACCACCAACTAACACAAAGGCCGGTGCTCATCCAAAGAAGGTGATGTTGTGTATATGGTAGGATTGGAGGGCATTCTCTATTATGATCTCCTTCCAGAAAACCAAACAATTAATTCCTACAAGTACTGCTCCCAACTAGACCAACTGAAAGTAGCACTTGGCCAAAAGTGTCCAGGATTAGTCAACAGAAAACGCATAATATTCTATCAGGGTAATGCAAGACTGAATGTTTCTTTGATGACCAGGAAATAACTGTTAGAGCTTGGCTAGGAATTTGATTCATCTGCTATATTCACCACATATTGCACCTTCAGATTTCCATTTATTTTGGTCTTTATAAAATTCTCTTAATGGAAAAAATTTTAATTCCTTGGAAGACTGCAAAAGGCATCTGAAAGAGTTCTCTGCTCAAAAAGATAAAAAGGTTTTGGAAGATGGAGTTATGAAGTTGCCTGAAAGATAGCAGAAGGTAGTGGAACAAAACTTTTAATACATTGTTCAATAGAGTTATTGGAGAAAATGAAAAATATGTCTTTTATTTTTACTTAAAAACTGAACAAATCATTTGGCCAACCCAATATTTTTCGTTGTGAGTTCTTGTTTTTCATTATTTTGAAAATTTCACACCAGTCTCTTCTGGCCTGGAATGTTTCTGTTGAGAAATTAGCTGACAGTCTTATGTGAGCTCCCTTGTAGGTAACTCACTGTCTTTCACTTGCTGCTTTCTCTCTTTTTCTTTAACATTTGCCATTTTAATTATGGTGTATCTTGGCATGGGCCTCTTTGGGTTTATCATGTTTGGGACTCTGTGCTTTCTGGACTTGTACATCTATTTTCTTTACCATGTTAGGGAAGTTTTTAGTCATTCTTTTTTTCAAATAGGTTTTCAATCCCTTGCCATCTCTCTTCTGCTTCTGGTACCCTCATGATGCAAATGCTGTTATGTTTGATGTTGTCCCAAAGGCCCCTTAAGCTATCCTAGTTTTAAAAAATTTTTTCTGTTTGCCATTTTGATGAGTGTTTTCCACTACCTTATCTTCCGAATTACTGATTTAGTTCTCTGCTTCATCTAATCTAATGTTGATTCCCTCTAGTGTATTCATTTCAGTTATTGTATTCTTCATTTCTAGCTAGTTCTTTTTTATGTTTTCTATCTCCATTTTAATGTTCTCCATCTCTTTGTTCTCCATCTCATTTCAGAGATAATCTATTCTTCCCCTATGTTCATTGAGCATCTTTATAACCAGTATTTTGAATTCTTCATCTAGTAGATTGCTTTTCTCCATTTTGTTTAATTCTTTTTCTGGAGTTTTCTTTTGTTCTTTCATTTGGGACATGTTTCCTTGTTTTCTGTTTTTGGCTAAATCACTGTATTTGTTTCTGTGTATAGGTAGAGCTGCTATGTTTCCTGGTTTTAGTAGAGAGACCTTATGAAGTAGGTGTCCTGAGGGGCCCTGTGGCATAGTCTCCCTGGTCACTTGAGCTAGATGCTACAGGGGTGTCCCTTTTATGGGTTGTTTGTATCCTTCTGTTGTAATTGAGCCTTGATTACTGTTGATACATCAGTTGGTGGGACTAACCCCCAGGCTGATCTGCTGTGAGGAATGACCATGACTTCAATGAAGAAGCTATTGTGCAGGGGCTGACCCTGTGCAGCTGGGTTCATGTTAGTGGGACTCTGATGCCTGCTGAGTCCACCTTTTAAGTGTGCTGTTGATGGAGGTGGTCTGGGTTGTGCTCTGGTGTGGTCTGAAGCTAGCCACTGGGTTTGTTGGTTTTGGGGAAGAGGTTCCCTTTTAAAAATATGTTTTTGGTTATACCTTTACTCAGGTAAGAGAACAGAACAGCCTAGATGCTTACATGGGAAGAGAAAATGGGAAAAAAGTAATGGGAAAAATAATATTGGTTTCATTTAAAAGAAATGTTATCTTGTGGACTTCCAGTCAAGATAGAGATATAGGTAGACATGTTTTGCCTCCTTGCACGACCACAGAAAGAATTACAACCATATCTCTAAACAAATAACACCCAGCACCATCAAAAAACTGAGCTGTGTGGAAGCCCAACATCCAAGAATTTAAAGAAACCACGTGCATCCAGACAGGTAGGAGGGGCAGAATCATGGAGACAGGCAGAGACAGGCCGAGAGGTAGTGTGGCACGGAGAGGTGGCCGTGGCAGCGAAACTGATGATCCACATTCACGTGTGGTGGATAAAAATTGGGAGGGATACCTTGCGATTGAGTGATCCCAGCTCTAGGTCAGGCCGCACAGCCCAATGTTCCAGCACTGGGAAGATAAATCCCCATTACCTCTGTCTGTAACAACTAGTGGGCGTTGGGGCGGCATAAGAGACTGCCAGATTCTTGCCACTTAAAGGGCCTGTGCGGACTTAGAATGTACACAAACCCACCCACTCTGGGGTTCACCACCAAGGCAGCAGCTAGAAGGGTGCCAGTCACATATAGGAAGGGGGTAAACTGACTGGAAAGAGAGTGAGTGCTGGGTAAACCTCCAGAAGCCCAGCTGTGGAACTGTCCCCTCTTCAAGTCCTGCCCCCACCACACAGAGCCACAAAGTGGTGGAGCAGGTTGTCCTGCCCTGGCAATTACCTAAGGCTCCACCCCACACAATTTAAGGGTACCTTTTCTACACAGGCCATGCTACTAAGACAGGGAATAAAACAGCTCTACCTACTACTACACAGAAACAAACACAAGGAAACTGCTAAATTGAGGAGACAAAGAAATATGGCCCAAATGAAAGAACAGAGAAAAACCCCAGAAAAAGAACTAAGAAAAATGGACATAGACAACCTATCAGATGGAGAGTTCAAAACACTGGTTATCAGGATGCTCAGAGAACTCCTTGAGTATGGCAAAAAGAAGAAATGAAGGTCATAGTAAGTGAAATAAAGAATAATCCACAGGAAACCAACAGAGAAGGGAAGGAAGGTGGGATTCAAACCAATGATTTGGAACATAAAGAAGGGATAAACATTCAACTCAAACAAAAAGAAGAAACAAGAATTCAGAAAAAATGAAGATAGGCTTAGGAACCTCTGTGACATCTCCAAACATGCCAACATTCGAATCATAAGGATGGCACAAGGGGAAGAAAAATGAGTAAAAAATTGAAAAAATTTTCAAATAAGAAAAAATAATGAAAGAAAACTTCCCTAATTTGGTGAAGGAAATACACATACAAGTTCAGGAAGCACAGAGAATCACAAATAAATTGGACCCAAAGAGGACCACACCAAGACACATCATAATTAAAATGCCAAAGGTTAAATATAAAAAGAGAAACTGAAAAAGGAAACTTAAAAGAGAAAAGAGAAAAACAGAGTTACCTACAAAGGAGTTCCCATAAGACTATCAGCTGATTTCTCAAAAGAAAACTTATAGGCAAGAAGGGACTGGCAAGAAGGGACTGGCAAGAAGTATTCAAAGTAATGAAAAGCAAGGACCTACGACCTAGATTACTCTATCCAGCAACTCTATCATTTAGAATGGAAGGGCAGATAAAGTGCTTCCCAGACAAGATAAAGCTAAAGGAGTTCATTGTCACCAAGCCATTATTACATGAAATGTTAGAGGGACTTGTTTAAGAAAAAGAAGATCAAAACCATGAATATTAAAAAGGCAACAAATTCATAATTATCAACAACTGAATCTAAAAAACAAACTAACTAACTAACCAACTAAGCAAAGAACCAGAACAGGAACAGAATCATACGTATGGAGATCATTTGGAGGGTTATCAGCTGGGAGGGGGAAGAGGGAGAATGGGGGAAAAGGTGCAGGGATAAAGAAGCATAATTGGTAGGAACAAAATAGGCAGGGGGATGTTAAGAATAGCATAGGAAATGGAGAAACCAAAGAAATTACGCCCACAGCCATGGACATGAACTAAGAGAGGGGGTTGCTGGAGGAAAGGGGGGTCCTGGGCAGAAAGGGGCAAAGGGAGAAAACTGGGACAACTGTAATAGCATAATCAATAAAATATACTTAAAAAAATAAAGGAAATGTTATCTTGTGATATCAGTTTTGTACATTTTTGAGAAATAAGTCCAACATGCCCTAGGGAGATGACCTCTGTGTCAGTCAGACTACCAGGCACTGCCCCCAGCATGAACGACCTGCATTCACTCCACCTGGGCAAGAGTGTCTAAGGGAGCAAGAGAGCTGAGTATTCTTCCAGGCTTCAGCTTCAACCTCTGTGTGCACCATTGAACAAGGGTAGAGGTAAAGAACAGGCTCAGAGGTCTCTTGGGCTCCATATAGCCTGTGCCCATCTCTAAAAGGTGCAGTCTGGTGCTGGGATTTGACAGTCTGTGAGTGTTGAATAGTCACAGGGTCAAATGCTGGGATTCTGGGGCGGGGGTATTCTTATTTGAAGTCCTCCCATAAGAGAGAGGTAGTAGAATAGAGTGAAAAAGATGACATAGGCTTAACCTCTGGGGCGAGAGTCCTCGTGGAGATTCAGCAGGTGATCAGGGTACCAGAGAAATGGGCTTGTGTATGGGAAGTGGCTTCTGTCCAGCAGGGAGATGACTCAAAGATAGAGTAGATGGCCACTGCCTGTGGGGACTGGGGTACTGCTGTAGTCTGTGGGCAGACAGCTATGCTGAGTCTGTATTTAGGCCTTAGAGTTTGTTGGCCATGGCAGCAAGACCCACCCAACGGTAGGAATAGGGATGGCTACTGTTTTGGCAGACTTACTTTTGCTAGATGACACCCTGGGCTTGGTTGAAGTATTCTTATTTTCTTGCTGATCTGGTCTCATGCAAGATGAGGATAACAGAAGAGGAGGAGGAAATGGATGAAAGATTGGGGGGATATCTAAGATCTAAACATAAGTAATTAAACTAGATTTTTCTCATTGCAAAAGGAGTTATAAGAACCATCAAAATAAAAGTGCAAAAGATACACTTTTGACTGAATCTCAAATGAATGTTAATCTTATTAGTCAACCAAAATCTAAACATGATACTTCAGGGTTCCAGCTCTCCTCACTTGGCTTTCTCTTGGCTCTGCCTTTTTTCTCTATTGGTTTAACCCTCAGGTTGTTCCTAGTATGGCTAAAATAAATAATTTGCAATTCATTGGTTTTTAGTATGTTCAGAGTAGTATAACCATTGCAATAGTCAATTTTAGAATCACTCATTGTGATTATATTATATGCCTATTATGTCCTATTATTTCCAACCAAAGATAAGTAATCATCGACCAGAGTACACTGTCGTCTTAGTGATTCACTGCTTTATAGATTTATTCATTCTTAATCTTTGTCAAAAAGACATTATAAGTTACCCGGGCTGGGCCAGGGTAAGGCAAATGAGGTACAAAATTTAGGTGTTGAGTCTGCAATTACATGAACCTGAGAATGAGTGCCTCTTAAATCTCTTTGCTTCCCTTTGCTCGCTAGACACTCAGTTTGTCTTGTTCCAGCCCTGGCCCTGCTAGTTGCAATGGGAATATAAGAATAACACTTGACTTTTGTCCTTACAGAGCTTTTGCATAGTTGAAAAGGATAACTTGTGTGCACATAAAATATAAGGCCATATGTATGAGGAACTATTAACTGGTACAAATAGGAGGTAAACACATAGAGGAGGATATGATCTGAGCAAGTTTCATGAAAGAGAGAGCCTTAGAAGAACTGTAATGGAGAGGTAAGTTTTGAACCTGTGAAACCTATGAAGATGTGAAGAAAACTAGCCAAAGAGAGGCCTAGAGGGGCTGTTAGGAACCAAGCATGAAGGCTCTGGACAATAGCATCAAAGATCTGGACTTGAGACATGAGAGTGACATATGGGAAGACCTGTGACAGCCTTGAGGACTTTTTTGCAGTTTTCGTTAGGATGAGGAGGCGAAATTCAGATCATGTGGTTAAGGGCATAAATTTTGGTAAAGAACGGAAAGAGCTTGTAAAGCTATTCTTTGGAGAAATTTGGTGATGAAGAGAGAGTGACTTGATGTAACAAGTCTGAGAAGGGGTTCCCTTTGTGGGGAGAAAAGAAGTTTCCTTTGTGTTTTGGCAATAGGAGACTTGGGGAGTTGAGAGGTAAGACTCACGGGTGTGGCTCAGGGGAGTTTTAGAGCAGGGCTTCAGAAGAACTGGTTGTGGAGCAAAATTACTGAGGGATGAGAGCACTGTGGGGGCCCTTCTTTCTCACTTCCAGGAGTGGGGAAGGTATAGAGAAAGACATTTTGAGTGCAGAAGATTAACATTTGGGATAGTGGTGCACTGGAGAGTTTTCAATATACACCTTTGATCCCCTTGGTAAAGGAGAGAAGGGCAGAGGTTGGTCAGGTACTCAAGTGAGGGTAAATTTTAAAATATCGGACAGGGAAATAAATATGTAAAATGATTGTTAGACAACTCTGTGGGCCCACTTGAAGTTTATTTATTCTAAAAACACTTTATGAATGCCTATTCTGCCTCAGTTTCCTCATCCACATAACAGGTAAATAGTGCCTACCTCTTAGGGTTGTTATGAAGGTTGAATTCCTAAGCCCTAGCTGTGTTGCTCAGTTGGTAGGAGCATTGTCCCTCACACCAAAAGGTTGCGGCGTGATCCTGGGTTGATCACCAGTTGATCCCTGGGTGGGTTGTGGTCCAGGCAGCAGCTGATCAATGTTTCTTTCTCACATCAATGTTTCTCTTTCTCTCTCATCCCCCCTCCCTCCCTCCGCTCTACCCTCCCTTCCCCTTTCTCTAAAATCAGTAAACATATCCTCAGGTGAGGATTTCTTCTTTTTTTAAAGATTAACTGATGGAATTCATGTAAAGCTTTTCGAGCAGTGCCGAACATTTAGTAAGTACTCAATAAGCAGTGAAGCTGTTGCTGCTACTGCTGCTGCTGCTACATGCCAGATACTGTCTCGGTAAGAAGAGACCTCATCAGATGAACTCTTAACTTGCATTCTCCAACAGCCCATAACAAATATGGGGGTAGAATGGAGTTAGTGGGTGACGGAGGTGCCCTAGGACTGAGGATTGGTAAACCGTCACAAGACCATGGGACTTTGAGTCAAGTGACAGCAACAATAGAGTGGGTGGCTTCCATGCTCACTAACAGTTGGTGACAGCCCTGTGGCTCCAGGGAAGGAGGTGAGTGGCCTTATTCAAAGCTGATTCTTGTCCAGGAACAGACAGGTAGGGTGGGGGGCAGGAGCGGTCAAGGTAGGAGAGGAGTTAGTGCTGGGCATAGCTCATGGGAGAGGATTTTGCAAGGATTTGGCCCAGCCAAGCAGTCAGTGTTTAGGAAAAGCTGTGGCCCTACCAAGGAGCCTGACTCTAAATTACGAGCAGGGCTAATGCTTATTTTCCAGCTTAAACACACACTATAAGGACTGGGGCAAGACAGAGGGGGCTTGTGACTGGGTGGAAAAGAGGTAGGGAATTTGTGAAGGAGAGAGAAGGAAACAAACACTGAGCACTTCTTAATGCCCAAGGCTCTACTAGGAGTTTATGAGACTGTTGAAATGAGCCTGTGTTTGAATGTCTGGAGAAATGAAGTTTCATAAAGTAACTATTCAGAATTGTTTAGCTGGTAAGTCTTGGGGATGGTCTTTTTGCCCAGTTTTATTTGATGTATTTTAACTATTGAATGTATCTGGGTATACTAAGAGCATTACAAGATAGCTATGTCTAAAACAGAGGTGACTTTATTTTCCTAGAAGCTTTTTCTCCTCCTTACTTCTTTAGTACCATAGGTGTCTACATTGTATTCCAAGTGCCCAATTTATAATGCGGGTGTCATTTTTGACCCCTTTGTGGTTATCATACTTTTAGTACAATACCATGAGCCTAATACTTGCTTCTCTTTCGCTCATGTTCCAAAGCTACAGGTAATGGGTTTCTTAACTAGTCACTTTTCTGCTGTCACTGTCTCCAGTCCCTTGTCAAAATATTACAGATCAACTTGGTTTTACACATTATTCAGAACCATGAGCCATCTATGTATGTTCCAATTAAAGATTATAAGGGCTTATCCCAAGTTCCATCAATGACTTTTCTCCCCTCCTTATAAAACTTTTATTAATGCCAGGAACGAAACAGTAAAAACACAATGAACTTCTAAAATGGGCATGATTGTGGGTACAAAGATGGTATGAATGGGGACTGAGGAGGCCTTGAGAGGAGAGCACCAGGCCTGAGGGGAACCTTCAGTCTCAACTCAGACCTAACGGCCGAGACGCCTACGACCCTGGCTCCACAGTGTAGTGGCCTGGACACTGACTCCGGCAGGCTCACTCCATGCCCTTGCAGCCAGGCTGTGTGCTGGGCCTCAGGGCACATCCCTTCCGAAGGAAAACTAAACTCCCAAGGCTCTTGTTGGCTTGTGGCCTTAGGGACTTGAAGCCTTGAGGCCCGCAGTACCCCCTCCCTGAAGTGGAGAAATTTCCTAACAAAACAAGAGGGAAAGAAACAAAACAAAAAGCAACTGCAGAAAACAATGTGGAATTAATTGCTGCATTGCCCTGTTACGTTGATTCCCAAATCTTAGAGGGGGCAGTACCCTGCACGGTATGCAGACGTGCCATGAGCACTTGACTTGAGATGGAATCTGGGATGCTTTCTGTTAAAAAAAAAAAAAATCTTGGAACCTGGTCAAAATCGTAACCCTCTGTTACACATGGAGACCCACCAAGAAACAAGATCTATCCAGCCTCATTTTGTCTTGTGACTTTTTCAGGGGCATGTGCTCCTGTCAGCTCAAAACTACCTGTACTTTGTATCCCTGAATCATTATGCTTTTGAGTAACCAGATATCCATTAGCAGTTTTATTAAAGCAGGACATAATTGCATATGCCCTTGAAATGAGGGTGAGGTCATCTGTTTTTTTTAAATCCCTAATTAATCACTTCCAAACAAGTCATACCACTGAAGTATATATTGCTTTCTGCAGTAAATGTGTCTCTGGAAATGTTTCTTAGGAACAAATTTTCTCTTGTGTCAATTGAATGACATTTCACTGTCAACATAATTTCAGCTGTATTTTGTTTTCCACTCTATTTTCAATTTGGTGTAGTTCTTGACATTTGGGGATACAATTTTTCTGCACTGGCCTGTATCAGGTACGCAGTGGTCTAAACACAGGTGCTGCACTTATGAGGAAGCTACCATCTATGGGAACTGGCCGTCTGCAGCTCTATATCCTTACCCGAGGCTCTGTGACTCTTTGCAAGTCACTTAGGGAAGAAGGCAGCTCTTTACAGGCTCCGGCCTCTGTATGGGTGACATGGAGCTGGCCTGGGGTGAGGGGAGCCCTCTCGTTGCTCTCATTAAGGACTCTATTCAGCAATTTTCCACCACTTTGCTCCTGGAAGAAAACGATGTGGCCAGATTCCGCTGCTTTTAACATAAAAATTACTTCTTTTCCGATCTGAAAAACCAAGTCTTTGGCATTTACTTACTTTGGGAGCATTCTGAAATCCCCAAAACCATGCAGCAAAGTCTACAACTGCCCTGAGTAACCGTGATGGTCATAGACCTACCTGCCTATTTGACTCATCCTCGTATAAAGGACACAGTGTCAGTCGAAATGTTGGAGCAGTAACTGCTTAATTCCCAGTTGTTCAGATCTGTCTTTGGGCCACAGGTTCTCAGAAGGATTAGGAAGAGGCATTAAGTAAAATCCCATGCCTGAGTGAGACTTTCATCTGAGTCCCCTGAACCCTAGCACCCCAAAAAGCAGAGGGAAAAAATTAGGCAGGAAACCTGAGAATGCAATTCATTGTTTTTTGTTTGTTTGTGTTTTCTCCCTGATTATAACTTTTTATCACTAAAAAGCCCTGGTCCAGCATAGGATAGCCAGGGACAATTTGTGCTTTCCCAAGGTGGCAAAAATTCTTTTGGCAGCATTAACCTGCTCATGGAAAACCCATTGCAAGAGGGCTGTGCAATACGAGAATGGATTTCACACTGAGTGTCAGGAGTTATTTCTGATGGCAATTACTGATTATGTCAGAATTCCCCATTTGAACACCATGCGAAGAAACTCTGGCTTGACGCACATATCTTTCAAATATAAAAGCAATTACTCAAACTTCTTTGAAAGGGAGAGGACATGATGACCCATCTCATGTCTGCACATGTCACTCATAGGACTCCGAGGTCGACCAAACTGATTGAATTCCTCAAAATCCTCAGAGTCAGTGTGAGCTGGTGAAATGAGGCTGCAGTGGGCAGCCTGGCCAACTCTATTCTAAACCTGACTCTGTGTCTTGGATCCGTGAGTGATCTTGGGCAAAGTGCACCGTCCTCTGGTTCTCAGTTTTCTTTTCTTCAAAGTGGGAGCAACAGTATTTGCCAACCCAAGCTTCCAAGTTCTTTTAGAGGAGACAGGATATGATGATGCACATGAAAGTGTGCTGGAAAAAGGCCAACCAGAGCAGAATACCCAGCCACAGGTAGCTGCTTCAGCCATTATGTCCTCAGAGCCACCAGTGTCATCTCATATGGTTATCATGGAGCCCAAGTCTCACTGCCCCATCACTTGAATTGTCTTTCTTTGGGAGACAGAAATGATTTGTCTGCTGCAGCCATGGTGTAAGGAGTGCAGATTCTTCCACCATTGCTGGTCTTGATCTCTTCAACCATGTCTTCAGGTGCTAGGACAAGATGATCTCCTGGGGCTTCTCTGCTAGGAAGATTTATAGTTTCCATGGAAGTACGGGAGAGAGGTCACTTTCAGGTATTGGAGTCAAGCAATGTCTTTCTGTCAGTTAGTAAAACTGGCTTCAGTCTACACTCCAAATTCAATATTGGAGCGACTTTTAACTAAACTTGGAAAAATATTCTCCTAAGTCTTGTTTTCATTGTTCTTACCATGTCTGAATGGAGTTTTTTTTCTACATCCCAGTCCATGGCTATGGAATCTTCCATCTCTGTCTCTTGTGAGTGTGGAGCCAACTCTAAGCATCCCTGAGGCTCTGGGCATGGGCGAATGTGACCAGAGAAGGATACTTCTATGACAGGTGGGGGTGGGGACAGGGGTTGGACTCCCTCAGAGCCCCCTCTGGAAGGACACTGTTTCCTTCTTTTCCCCATTTAATGTATACGAATAGGTCCTCTTTCCCAAAGATTCTTGCCAGTCCATGGAAATGACATATTCTCTCTGGATCTTGACTTGTATTGAACGTAAGTGTGATTCTAGTGAAAAACCTCAAACCCTTGCCCTAGTCAGTGTGGCTCAGTTGGTTGGAGCATCATCCTGTAACCAAAGGTTTGATTCTTGGTCAGGGTACCTGTCTA
Organism: Mormoops blainvillei; assembly: GCA_004026545.1. Classification (NCBI taxonomy): domain Eukaryota; kingdom Metazoa; phylum Chordata; class Mammalia; order Chiroptera; family Mormoopidae; genus Mormoops; species Mormoops blainvillei. The sequence continues at coordinate 80,318 of PVJD01003833.1, read as the reverse complement.
GGTTGCGGGTTTGATCTCTGGCCTGGGCTCATACAGTTTCCGGTCCGGTCTGGTGCACACAGGAAGGCAATCAATTGATGCTTTTCTCTTGCATTAATGTTTTGCTCTTTCTTCCTCTCTCTTCCTCTCTCTACTTTGGATTGCTTCTCATCGATCCACCCCTGTTTTGTGCTCTGGAGAGCTCGTGTCTTCTGCTCATCCACTTGAATATAGTCTATTCTTTGTTCTGAAAGGAGAAGTTTCTTCAGTGCAGGGTCTGGGGATGCTGAATTGAAGTCCAGGACTAAATCATCTAGGCTGAAGTTCTTTGTCCACATCAGAGCACCACTGTTCAGGGAGTTGACTGTTCAGCATTTCCCCATTTGGGTGATGCTTTCTTCCTTTTCTCTGGAAACAGAATTGACAAAAAATCTTGCATAATTGATACCTTTTTTTTTTTCTGGATAGAGGAAACTGGCCCAATTGTAAGGCATAGCGTGGGCCCTGGTTAGAGATGTATGTTCCTGGATGGTAAAAAGATGTCTCAAGTCTAGGGGTGGCCGTGGTTTCCTCTGAGGCTTGAAATCTTTATTTACCGGGGGAGGTTCCAAGTCTGCAGGTAGCTCATGCAGTGGGCTGGAAATACTTCCTGAGCTCATTGAGATGTAGTCATCAGAGCTGCACTGGAATCGGAGACCAGAGATGACGGCCAGTGGGCATGTAGCTGCCTTCATCACTGGTTGAAGCTGTGGGGCACACTCGGGAGAACCTGCATGGCAAATTTAAACTAAGCTATTGTCTCCGTGCCTTAAAGATTGGCCTTCTGCGTCGGTTTTCTACAGTCTCATGTTATCTAAACCCGAGAGAGATTCTTGGTGCTGTGGTGCATTCTGGCTTCTTGACTGTTGTGCCCATGCCACCGGAGCTGCTCCTTCTGTGCTGTTCAGAGACACGGATTGGCTTAGGGGGGTGGGGAGGCAGCACGTTAGACACTATGTCTGCTTCTTTTACCCCATAGGACAAGGAGCCTTGGTTTTTATCAACCTGAATGGTGGAATTTAAGGAAGTTTCCAGCAATGGTGAAGAAAATTGGTCCCCAGATGGCCCATTGATGTCTCTACTCCAGATCAGGGAAGCCCAAGACCTTGTGTAATAAGGTGCCTCCTGAGATCCATTCCCATGGGGTGAGGAGTGGGCGGAGTTAATGCAGGGCAGTGGCTGTAGGCCATCAACAAAAACATCATCGAATGAAGCCTGTTCCAAAGAACGTTCTGAGTTTGACCAGCTCTCACATCTGGTGAGTAAGCTGGCATGGCGTAGTCTTCCAGTCTCACAGTGGGACAGAATCGGATAATCAGGAAGGAAGGGAAACTCTGACTCACTTCTGGTTTCCTCAGTGGCTATGGTATTAGAACTTGGGCCATCTCTTGGCAAGGAGGAGCTGACAGCACGCGTGAAGGTGTGAAGGGAGCTGGCAGGGAGGGGGTGGCTGGCCAGGGGAGGGTGTGTTAGAGGGGCTCTCACGGAATCTGCACCACCCTCCAGGTGACCGGAGTTGCAGACCTGAGTGATGCTGTATACCCACAGCTGCATTTCTTCCTCAGCCTTGGCCACCAGATGGAATGTACGATAAGTGGTCTCAACAATGAATGAAAGAAATTCTTTCTGAATGAAGCCAGGGCCCACATGCTTCCACACTGTGCTATCACACGAATGGGCTTGCTTGAGTGTTCGTTCCTGTAGTACCCCAAGGCGTCAGGGTTGCCACTTACCACAAACCCGCACTTGTGCCAGCCGTAGAGCTGGGGTGGGGAAGGGGTGGTTTGACAAACCAGTAGATGCACACAGCGTCACCACAGCTCATCGTGGCAGGGGCTGCTTCCTCCAGCTGGGCCGCACACTGCTGGAGCAAGGTGGGCCAGGAATGCCAATGGGGCGGGCCCCTCAGTGGCCGTTTGTCATTCACCTGCTTTTCTTCATTTCAACATAGCTCTCTCTTATTTGGCTCCCCTCTGAGGACTTAGCTAGTTTTCAAGTGCACGCACTGGTGTGAGAGGTAGTCAGTGCATTTGAAAGGCCGTCTTCCAGTTGTGGAGCAAAGGCACAGGCAAGAGGGTAAACAATGGTGCAGGCTCCAAATGACCAGTTTGGTAGTTAGTGCTTAACTTTTTATGCGGAGAGAACTCACTTAGAGCTTCATGGAAGTGCGGGATGAAAATGCACCTAACCCTCCCTCCCCACCCCCCACCCCCCAAAAAAACCCAAAGATACAGAATTGATTGTGGTTGGGCAGGACGAGGTGAGCAGAGAAACACAAGTGGGAATGCCTGCGCAGTGCTTGAAGACTAGCAGGTCTGTGCAGGTATGAAGTGAGAGGGAAGTTCAAGAATGTTGATCTGGATCCAATTGTGAAGCATATTAAATTCTAAGCTAAGAATTTAGATACTTTAGACAGTATCTGGTGATAAGGAGAATGGAAATGAGGATTGTACATTGAACAACTTTATTGAGAATGGAAGATGAGAAAGTGGTGTTATGCTGCAAAGAGGTGTTTTAAGATGCTTAAATGGTGGTATTAAGGGTGGTTTGGGCTTAGGATGCTATTGCCATTTTCTAGGTTTCAGATAATGAAAGTCTGAACCTGGGCTGTGGTAGTGGAAATTCACTTAATTAACATTTTATGTGTACCTAGTACATACCAAGAATGATACCAGGTTCTCAGGGGAACTTACATGCAAGACATGGTTCCTACTCTCAAGTTACTCACAGTTTAGTAGAGGATATAAAGAAAACAATGGTGGGAAAATGGGGACATCTGTAATAGTGTCAGCAATAAACAAGAAGAAAAGAAAAAATAAAACGATGGGTGTGACACCTTCCATGGGCTGACTTGGAAGCTGATTGTATGGATGTAAAGGACACAGGAAGAGCCTGGGATGTAGAAAAATGGTGGGGCCATATATGGCTTAGAAAGATCACGCAGAGGTACAGGTCTGGGATGTGAGGGACACCTAGCCAGCTGGATGTAACGCAGGATGTGAGGGAGAAGCTCAGAGCTTCTTCCTCTTGCTCTCACTGATCCACAGAGTGGGGCGGTGGAGGATGAGGGGTGGGGAGCATTGTCAGGGGAACTCCACACATGACATAACACATGTTCAGGAGACCAGTGGCTGAACCACATAATATATGCAAGATAACCTATCCCAGGGTGTCATCCCCATTAAAAATATTCAAGCATAGACCACTGAAAATGCAAATAAAAACAAAAACACAAGCCTTTAAATTTTGTGACAAATTAATTAAACCTAGAATTCAGATATTAATAATACATTGAATCAAGATTGATTCTAGTTGTAACTAAATTGTAACTATTTCTGTGACCACTAGATGTCACAAAGATTCAGTTTTTAAAAGCCCTACCTCTTGTAGACTGTGTTCGCACCACAAAAAATGCATGCATACATACATACATACATACATGGTAACAATGTGAGGTGATGAATGCATTAATTAGCTTGACTGTGGTGATCATTTCATGATGTATACGTATATCAAACATCAAGTAGTACATCTTAAATATATACAAATTTTATTTGTGAATTATACCCCAGTGAAGCTGAGGTTGGGGGGAGCACTAACTCTTGAGGCTGTGACTTGGAAAATTTTTTTCTTGTACAGTATTCACAAATATAATGAAATACTACTTTTAAATTTTAAAATTATGAAGTTTTCCAAATATGCACAAGAATATACAATAATATTGTAAGTAACATATTTTACCTCAACCCAGATCTAACAAATATTAACCTTTTAACATATGTGTCATAGCTTTTTAAAAAACTAAAGTCTTATAGCTGATGCTCTCTTTGTACTCCTCTATCCCATTTCTTTCATTCCTTGCCCACAGACAAGCATTATCGAGAGATCAGTAGATGAACTTCCCAGATATACATTCTTGATGTTTTCAGACAAATGTTTATTTGTGCAAAAATTACATCACTTTTTTGGTGAGATTTGAACTTAATGGTAAATAGTATCACCTATAGGTGTAATTCTGCAACTTGCTTTTATTCATTCAGCATTATGTGCTAGATTTATCCCTGCCAATTCACATATATCTACTTTATTTATTTTAACTACTGTATAACATACGATTGTATCCATTCTTCTGTTGGCAGCTGTTTAGACTTTTAAATGTTATTTTTTAAAACCCTCACTTGGGGAAATGTTTATTGATTTTAGAGAGAGAGGAAGTGAGAGAGAAAGAGAGCAAGAGAAAAAGAGAGAGATCCATGAGAGAGAGAAACAGCGATCTACTGCCTCCTGTTACACACCTCAACCAGGGATCAAACAGGCAACCTAGGTATATGCCCTGACCAGGTATAGAACCTGCAACCTTTTGGTATATGGGACAATGCTCCAACCAGCTGAGGCACTCAGCCAGGGCTAAATGTTTCATGTTTATACCTACATCCTTGTATGTGCCTCTTTGTGCAAATGTGTACTTTGAAGAAATCTGGTTGTCTGCATGTTATCCCTTGACTTGCAGTGACACTCTGTCTCACTGAACCAAGGTCTGTCAGACAGCCTTCCCAGAAAATGTGTCAAAAAACATGTCCCTAATATCCTGACAAAATAGCCTGTTGAAACAGGTGAGAACTCAAGTGTAAGAGTTTCTCTGGGGCAGTGGTTCTGAAACTTGAGCATGCATCAGAATCTGCTGGAGGACTTCTTAAAACGCACCCCAGTAAGGCAGTTAGTCTGGGCTAGGGTGGTGAATTTGCATTTCTAATAAGCTCTCAGAGGTTCTGTTGTTACTCAGTAACCACTCTGGAAAACACTGCTGGAGGGAAGATGAGGCCCACCTGTGCAGTTTCTGGTGCCCTTTCTCAAGCTACTAGAGAATACTCAAGTGCTTTCCAAAGTGGTCATGTGGGTTTACTAGACAGTGCTATCAGCGGGGTATGGGGTTCTTGCTGTGCTGTTTCCTTTCCGATACTTGGTAATGTCACATTCAATATTTTTGCCCATTACAGGAGTATAATGTGGTAGTTTTTTTGTTGTTTAATTTGCATTTTCCCTGATTATTAGTGAGGTTATAAATCTTTTCATGTTTATTGGACAGTAGGTTTGCTCTTCTGGGAATTGCATGTTCATATTATTTGTTTATATTCATTATTGATTTATTTGTCTTCTTATTGACTTTGTTGGCTACATATGTTGGGAAATCTCTCAGGTGGTAGGTTGACTTTTAGCTTGGTTTATGCTGTTTTTTGTTTGGCAAAAATGTTAACTTTTATTTTAGTTAAATGTACTTTATTCATTCATGTTTTGTGCTTTTCTGTTTTTTAATAAATTAATGAAGTGTTATTAATTCTTATAACATATCCAATCTGATTATTTTAAAAATTATTTTCATGTTTTTTAATTTAGATTTTTCAAATTAATTTCCTTCAAGTAAAGTTAGTAATCAACTGCAAATTTAAAAATCAGGTAAAGCATAATTTTACCAATTACCTTGAATAATAAAAACAATTCTAGTTCATAATTTGTACATTGATGATGTTGCTGAAATGATATTTTAAGTGCTAAACATGAACTATTGCAGTGTAAATATCTCAATCTACTTTCACTGCTGCTAATATTTTTGGCCTTTTTATTCAACAATTAAACACTTTCTCCGAGGAGGAAAGAAAAGGGAATTTGAATCAGAGGACTCTGAAGTATAGTTTAGGGCAAGAGAAGTTATCAGGTAAGAGGTGTGCAGTGAAACTAAGCTGACGGTGTTTGGCAGATTCAATTTTATGTCACAAGAAATGCTTACCTACTCCAAAACGTCTCCCACGTGGCCACACCAGCTGGAGGAATACCGACTAGATATTCATTTTCATCAACACTATTTTGAAATTCAGTTATGGCTGACATTATAGTTTATTCATTCAAAAGGGAGAATTCTTACTATATGCCAGGCATGATATGCAAGATACTTTGCAGTATGTCTACTCCCTATGTAAGGCAGACACTGTCCCAATTTTACAGAGAAGAAACGGAATTCAGAGAGTATTTAAAGTTCTGAGAGTCTCACGGCTGCATATGGATAGAGCTGAGGTGCAAACCCAGATTTTTCTGACTTTAAAACTTTCTTGGTACCACTGTGCTGTCTCAATGACAATCCATCAGAGCTTACTGTTTGCAGGTATTATTAGCTATTTATACTTTAATGTAAAGTAGCCCAAGCTATTTTACTAAACAAAACCTAGCTGAATTGGATATGCTAGGGGAATAAGTGAGCAGGTGGGCTGGTACTGGATGGTTAGAATTTGGCCTGAAGAACTGGTACCCAAGGCCAGACAGCATGGGGTGGCAACCAAACAGGAGTAATTCACTTTCTTTGTCCTTTTCTAGAGTAGTGCTTCTCAAATTTCAATTTCTTATAAATTATTAGGATTTTGTTAAAGTATATATCCTAATTCTGAGTCTAGGGTGGAGCCCCAGATTATGCATCTCTAACAAGTGGGCAGATGAGGCTGAGGCTGCTGATTAGGGGATCACACTGAATAACAAGGGCCCCAAGTGTACGCAGAAGGTGTGTGTGGTGGAGAATGGGTTAGAGAGGGAAAGAAAGTGTTTGATGCCACTTGAATTAGTGCTGCAGTTCTTAGGAAGGTGATGGAGGGCTGCCTGGGTGGTGGTGGCAGGGGAGAGGGGTGGTGGGAATAGTGCTGGCAGTGCCTTTGGCTCATGTTATAGGTTCTGAGCCCAGGCTGAGCAGTGTCCCTTTCTCCTTTATGGTGTCTGATGATGCATTAGACAGTACTGTGGTACAAGTGATCCTTATGGCTCAAAAGCCAGTAGAAGCAAATCACACTTAGCAGTGGAATTAGAGATGGGTTTGCCTCATTGTCCAAGAACCCTTTGGGTATAGTTCTGAAACATTCAATGGCAAGCTTTCTGCAAATGAGGCTCTAAAAGGCTTTTTTCTAAGCTCTGGTAGTAGAAAACATTACAGTAACTGGTAGTAGATAAGTAACAACAGTTTATAGGTCAATGCTTTTTATGATATTAAATTAGGGAAAAAAATGAAGTAGTTTTAATAGGGAGCATGGTGTGGGAAAAGGAGTCAGTACTTGGAATTTGAAGTGATGATTTGGAGTGTGGTGTTACTTACTAGTTGTGTGACCCAAAATAAATCACCAGTTTTCTTTGGCATTCAGCTCCCTCCTCTATTAAACAAAGACGGTACCTTGCCTGAGTTTTTGTGAGAACTGAATCAGCTGACACTTGTAGAAGTGCTTTGCAAACTGCGAGACTCTCTCTCCTTCTCTCTCCTTCCCTCCTTCCCTTTCTTTCTCTCTCTCTCTCTAAATGTATATATTTAGAAATATAAAATCTGGTGTCAGAAACAAAGTAGGGATGGAAGCCTGCTTCCACATAGGTTTATTTTTTCACTTATTCAGTATTTATTAAACACCAATCCTTTTTCTTGCTTTACCTATTAACTTTTAAAAAATTTTTATTTTTCACTTACAGTTTACATTCAATATTATTTTGTATTAGTTTCAGGTGTACAGTATAGTAGTTAGACAATCATATGCTTTTACAAAGCACTCCCCCTGATATTTCCAGTATCTGCCTGGCACCATACATAATTATTATAATACTGTTGACTATATTTCCTGTGCTGCACTTTATATCCCAAGACTATTTTATAGCTACCAATTTGTACTTCTGAATCCCTTTACCTTTTTTTACCAAATCCCCCAAACACACTTCTCGCTGGCAACTGTCGATCTGTTCTCTGTATTTATGAGTCTGTTTCTATTTTGTTTCTTCATTTATGTTGCTCTTTAAATTCCGTATATAAGTGAAATCATATGATATTTTTCTTTCTCTGTCTGACATTTCATTTAGTGTAATACCCTTTAGGTTCATCAATGCCATTGCAAATGGTAAGATTTCATTCTTTTTTATGGCCGTATAATATTCCATTGTATATATGTACTGCCACTTTTTTAACCACTCACCTATTGATAAGCACTTAGGTTGCTTCCATATCTTCACTATTGTAAATAATGCTGCAGTGAACATAGGGGTGCATATATTCTTTAGATTTAGTGTTTTGGGATTCTTTGGATATGTACCCAGAAGTGGAACTTCTAGGTCATAGACTGTTCCATTTTTAATTTTTTGAGGAAACTCCACACTGTTCTCCACAGTGGCTGCACAACTCTGCATTCCCACTAATAGGGCACAAGGGTTCCTCAACAACACTTGTTGTTTGTTGATTTTTTGATGACAGCCATTCTGACAGGTGTAAGGTGATATCTTATTGTGGTTTTTTAAAAAGGTTTTATTTATTTAGTTTTAGATAGAGGGGAAGGGAGAGAGAAAGAGAGAAAGAGAAGTATCAATGCACGAGAGAAACATTGATTGGTTGCCTCTCAAACACCCCCAGCTGGGGACCTGGCCTAAAACCCAGGTATGTGCCCTGACTGGGAATCGAACTGGCAACTTTCAGTTCACAGGCTGGTGCTCAACCCACTGAACCATACCATCCAGGGATCATTGTGGTTTTAATTTGCATTTCTCTGATGATTAATAATATTGAGCATTTTTTCTTATACCTATCAGCCATCCTTATGTCCTCTTTGGAAAGTGTCTACTCCGGTCCTCTGCCCATTTTTTAATGGGATTGTTTGTGGGTTTTTTTGCTTAGTTGTGTGAGTTTTTATAAATTTTGGATATTAGCCCTTAATAGATATATCATTGGCAAATACCTTCTTCTGTTTAGTAGGTTGTCTTTTCATTTTGTCAATGGCTTTCTTGTTTGTACAGCAACTTTTTAGTTTGATGTAGACCCATTTGTTTATTTTTTCTTATTTCCCTTGACTGAGGAGACATATCCAAAAAAATATTGCTAAGGGCAGTGTCAGAGATTTTACTGCCTATGTTTTCTTCTAGGAGTTTTATGGTTTCAGATCTTAACATTTAAGTCTTTAATCCATTCTGAGTTTATTCTTGTATGTGGTATAAAAAGGTAGTCTAGTTTCATTTTACTCAGAGCCATTTACTGAATAGACTGTCTTTACCCCCATTGTATGTTCTTGCCTTCTTTGTAATAGATTAATGAACCATGTCATGTGGGCATGGGCTTATTGCTGGGCTCTCTATTCTGTTCCATGGACCTATAGGTCTGTTTTTATGCCAGTACCATGCTGTTTTGATTACTATAGCCTTGTAGTGTACTTTGATATCAGGTAGTATGATTCCTCCAACTTTGTTCTGCTTTCTCAGGATTGCCATGGCTATTGGGTATTTTGTAGTCCCATACAAATTTTAGGATTATTTTTTCTAGTTCTATGAAAAATGTGATTGGGGACTTCTGGCCAAGATGGAGGCATAGGTAGATACACTTTGCCTCCTCGCACAATAAAATAAGGACAACAACTAATTTAAAAACAAACAACAACCAGAACTGCCAGAAAATCAAATTGTATGGAAGTCCAATAACCGAGGAGTTAGAAAAGAAACACTCGTCCAGGAAGGAGGGGCAGAGATGGGTATCCAGGGAGGAGAGAATACATGGCAAGGCGGCAGCTGGAGGACTAGGCAGGCGAGCTGGCAACTGGTGGTCCCACATTTGCATGTGGATAAACTAGGAGGAGCAACAGGGGAGTGAGACAGGCTGTGCAATTCAGAGTTCCAGCGCTGAAAAGGAAGCCTCAAAACCTCCAGCTGTAAAAACCTTTGGAGGTTGTGGTGATGGGAGAAACTCCCAGTTTCACCAGAGATTTCATTGGACCCTCAGGGTTCTAGAATATACACAAACCCGCCCACCTGGGAATCAGCACCAGAAGGGCCCAATTTGCTTGTGGGTAGCAGAGGAAGTGACTGAAAGCCAGCCAAGAGCCAAGCAAGAGGCATTGTTTTCTCTTGGACCCCTCCACCACATACAGTGTCACAAAGCAGACATGGGTTGTGCTCCCCCCTTCCCCCACCGGTAAATACCTAAGGCTCCACCACTCACAATGTAACAGGCCCACCAGAGACAAAAAAATATGGCCCAAACGAAAGAACAGATCAAGCTCCAAAAGCAGAACTAAGCAATGAAGCCATAGCCAATCTATCAGATGCAAAGTTCAAAACACTACCAGCTTGGGTTCTTACAGAAATGCTTGAGTATGGTTGCAACACAGAGGAAAAAGTGAAGGCTCTGCAAAGTGAAATAAAGAAAAATACACAGGGAGCCAACAATGAAGGGAAGAAAACTGGGACTCAAATCAACGATTTGTAGTAGAAGGAAGAAATAAACATTCAACCAGAACAGAGGAAGAAACAAGAATTCAAAAAAATGAAGAGAGGCTTAGGAACCTCCAGGACAACTTTAAACTTTCCAACATCCAAATCATAGGGGTGCCAGAAGGAGAAGAGGAAGAGCAAGAAATTGAAAACTTGTTTGAACAAATAATGAAGGAGAACTTCTCCAATCTGGCAAAGGCAATAGACTTCCAGGAAGTCCAGGAAGCGCAGAGAATCCCAAAGAAGCTGGATCCAAGGAAGCCCTCACTAAGGTGCATCATAATTACATTACCTAAGATTAAAGATAAAGAGAATCTCGAAAGCAGCAAGAGAAAAGAAGACAGTTACCTACAAAGGAGTTCCCATATTCTATCAGCTGAATTTGCAAAAGAAGCCTTACAGGCAAGAAGGGGCTGGAAAGAAATATTCAAAGTCATGAAAGGTAAGGACCTACATCCAAGATTACTCTATCCAGCAAAGCTATCATTTAGAATGGAAGGACAGATAAAGTGCTTCCCAGATAAGGTCAAGTTAAAGGAGTTCATCATCACCAAGCCCTTATTATATGAAATGTTACAGGGACTTAACTAGTAAAAAGAAGCAATCAAAACTAGGAACAGTGAAATGACAACAAACTCACAACTGTCAATGACTGAACCTTAAAAAGCCTACAAACAAATTAAGCAAACAACTAGAACAGGAACAGAATCACAGGAATGGAGATCACATAAAGGGTTATCAGTGGGGAGGGGGAGGGTAGAGAATAGGGAAAAAGGTACAGGGAATAAGAAGCATAATTAGTAGATACAAAACAGACAGGGGGAGGTTAAGTATAGTATAGCAAATGGGGGAGTCAAAGAATTTATGTGTGTGACCCATGGACATGAGCTAAGGAGGGAGGAATACGGATGGAAGGGGGGATGCAGGGCAGAGGGGGATAAAGGGGATAAAAAATGGGACAACTGTAATAGCATAATCAATAAAATATACTTTAAAAAAAGAAAAATGCCATTGGTATTTTGATAGGTATTTCATTGAATCTATAGCTGGCTTTGGGTAGTATGGACATTTTAATGATACTTAATTCTTCCTATTTATGAGTGTGTATATGCTTCCATTTTTTGTATTTTCTTTAATTTCTGTCTTATAATTTTTTGAGTCCAGTCTCTTACCACCTTGGTTAAACTATTCCTAGATATTTTTTTGAGGCAATTGTAAATGATTGGGTTTGTTTTTTTTTAAGTTTCTCTTTCTGATAGTTCCTTATTGGTATAAAAAATGCAACTGGTTTTTAAATATTTACTTTGTATCCTGCTACTTTTCTGAATTCATTTATCAGTTCTAGTAATTTTGGGGGTGGAATCTTTAGGACTCTCTACATACACTATCATGCCATGTGCAATAATGACAGTTCTATTTCTTTCTTTCCAGTTTGGATGATTTTAACTTCTTCATCTTGTCTGATTGCTGAGGCTAGGACTTCCAGTACTAAATTGAATAAGAGTGGTGAAAGACATCCCTGTATTATTCCTGATCTTAAGGAAAATGTTTGTAGTTTTTGCCCATTGAGTATGATGTTGGCTGTGGTTTGTCATATATGGCCTTTATTATATTGAGGTATAACCCCTCTGCTCCCACATTGGTGAGAATTTTTATCATAAATGGGTGCTGGACTTTGCCAAATGTTTTCCTGCATCTATTGATATGATCATATGATTTTTATTCTTCATTTTGCTTATGTGGTATACCATGTTAATTATTTGCAGATATCGTACCAACCTTGCATCCCAGGTATAAATCCCTCTTGGTCATGCTGTATTTTTGTTTTAATATATTGCTGCATTTGGTTTGTGAATATTTTCTTGATGATTTTGCATCTATGTTCATCAGGGATATTGGCCTATAATTTTCTTTCTCCTTAGTATCTTTAGTCAGTTTTGAAATTAGTATAATACTGGCTTCATAAAATGAGCTTGACAGTCTTCCCTCTTCTTGAATTTTTGAAATAGTTTGAAGATGGATATTAGTTCTTCTTTGAATGTTTGGCAGAATTCACCTGTGAAGCTATCCGGTCCAAGGCTTTTCTTTGTTGAGAATTATTTGATTACTGCTTTGATCCATTGGTTGTAATTGGTCTGTCTAGATTTTCTGTTTTTTCTTGATTCAGTCTAAGAAGATTGTACGTTTCTAGGAACTTATACATTTCTTTTTTTTATTGTTGTTCAACTACAGTTGTCTCTATTTTCCCACCCACCACTCTCCCCCATCTCATCCACCCCCACCTCCCACACTCAGTCCTACCACCCTCACTGGCTTTGTCCATGGGCCCTTTTTCTAAATTTAATTTTTTTTATTGTTTCTCAAGTGCAATTGTCTCCATTTTCCCCCAAACAGTACCCCCTCCCCTCCTATTCCCACCTCCCACCCTCAGTCCTACCCGCCTTTGGCTTTGTCTATGTGTCCTTTATACACATTCCTTGACAACCCCTGCCCCTCTTTTCACCATTATCCCTCTCCCCCATTCCTCTGGTTACTACCAGTTTGTTGTGTATTTCAATGTCTCTGGTTATATTTTGCTTGCTTGTTTGTTTTGTTGATTAGGTTCCACTTATAGGTGAGATCTTATGGTATTTGTCTTTTACCACCTATCTTATTTCATTTAACATAATGCTCTCCAGTTCTATCCATGCTGTCACAAAGATTAGGAGCTCCTTCTTTCTTTCTGCTGTGTGGTATTCCATTGTGTAAATGTACCACAGTTTCTTGATCCACTCATTTACTGATGGATACTTAGGCTGATCCCAGCATTTGGCTATTATAAATTGAACTTCTCTGAACATTGGGGTACATAGGTTCTTTTGAATTGGTATTTCAGGATTCTTAGGGTATAATCCCAGCAGTAGAATATATTGTCCAATTTGCTGGTATATAGTTGTTCATAATATTTTCTTATAATTTTTTGTATTTCTGTGGTGTCAGTTGTGACTTCTCTCTTTTATTTCTAATTTTATTTATCTGGTTCTCTCTTTTTTTTCTTGATGAGTCTGCTTAAAGGTTTATCAATCTTGTTTATCTTTTTCAAGACCCAGTTCTTGCTTTCTCTGATCTTTTATATAGGTTTTTTAGATTCTATTTCAATTATTTCTACTATGATCTTTATTATTTCCTTACTTCTACTTACTTTAGGCTTTGTTTGTTATTATTTTTCTAGACCTTTAGGTGTAAGGTTGAATTATTTGAGATTTTTCTTGTTTCTTGAGGCAGGCCTGTATATTGCTATGAATTTTCCTCTTGGGGTTGTTTTCACTGTATCCCATAGATTTTGTGTTGCTGTGTTTTCACTTTCATTTGTCTCAAGGTATCTTGATTTCTTCCTTGGTCTCATTTTTAGCCTGTTTATTGTTCAGTAACATGTTATATAACCTCCACATGTTTGTGTGTGTTTTCAGTTTTTTCCTTGTGATTGACTTCTAGTTTCATACCATTGTGGTTGGAAAGATGTTTAATATGATTTTAATCTTTTTAAATTTACTGAGACTTGTTTGGTGACCTAACTTGTGATCTATCCTGGAAAATGTTCCATGCTCACTTGAAAAGCATGATATTCTGCTGCTTTGGAGTGAAATGCTATGAAAATATCAAATCTATCTGTTGTAGTGTATCATTTAAGGCTACTGTTTCCTTGTTGATTTTCTGTCTGGAAGACCTATTAATTTATGTTTATGAGGTGCTAAAGTCTCCTACTGTGACTGTATTACTGTCAATATCTCCCCTTTTTGGTCATCAGTATTTGCTTTATATATTTAGATGCTCCTGTGTTTGATGTATAAATGTTTAAAAAGGTTGTTATTTTCTTGCTTTATTGATCCCTTTATCATTATGTAATTCCTTCATTGTCTCTTATTATAGTTTTTGTTTAACGTCTATTTTGTCTGATGTAAGTATTGCTACCCAAGCTTTTTTCTTTTTGGTTTCCATTTGCATGAAATATCTTTTTCATCCCTTTACTTTTTATCTCTGTGTTCTTTTGAACTGAAATGACTCTCCTGTAGACTATATATATATGTCTTTTTTTTTTTTTAATCCATTCAGCTATCCTATGTCTTTGGAACATTTAACACATTTACATTTAAAGTGTTTATTGATAGGTATGTATTTATTGCCATTTTATTATACATATTTGTGTTTCTCTTTTTTCTTCTTTCTTCTTATTAAAGAACCTTTAACATTTTTTGTAATACTGTATAGTTTGGTGGTGATGACCTCCTTTAAATTCTTCTTGAAAGCTTTATTTCTCCTTTAATTTTATTTATTGATTTTAGAGAAAAAGAGGAAGGGAGAGAGAAGAGGAAGGGAGGAGAGAGAGAGAGAGAGAGAGATCAATTTGTTGTACTTATTTATGCATTAATTGATTGATTTTTTTAAAAAGATTTTTATTTATTTATTTTTGAGAGGGGAAGGGAGGGAGAAAGAGAGGAAGAGAAACATCAATGTGTGGTTGCCTCTCGAGCACCCCCCACTGGAGACGTGGCCCACAACCCAGGCAAGTGTCCTGACTGGGAATCAAACTGGTGACCCTTTGGTTCTCAGGCTAGCACTCAATCCACTGAGCAACACAAGCCAGGGTTGATTGATTTTTTTAGGTGTCCTGACTGGGAATTGAACCCACAGCCTTCATATGTCAAGATGATGTTCTAACCAACTGAGCTACCTGGCCTGGGCTCCCATAAAATTTTAAATGATAGCCTCTGTGTGTAAGGTAGTCTTGGTTATAGGTCCTTGCTTTTCATTACTATAAATATTTTGGGCCAATTCCTTCTGGCCATCAAAGTTCCTGTTGGGGAATCAGCTGATAGTCTATGGGAGCTCCCTTGTAGCTTTCTTTTTTTGCTTTTAAAATTCTCTCTTTGTCTTTAATCTTGGTTTTTTAATACTGATAAAGAGGATTCATCTTGTTTTGGACTCTCTGCACTTCTTGGACTTGTGTGTCTTTTTCCTTCAACAGGTTAAGGAAGTTTTCAGTCATTATTTCTTCAAATAGGTTTTCAATCCCTTGTTCTCTCTCTTCTCCTGGGTGCCCCTATGATGTGGATGTCGCTACACTTGATATTGTTTCAAAGGTCCCTCAAAGTATCCTCATTTTCTTAAACTCTTTTTTCTTTTTGCTATTCTGTTTATGTGTTTCTGCTACCTTGTCTTCCAAATGCTGATTTGATTCTCTGCTTCATCTTATGTGCTGTTGATTCCCTGTAATGTATTCTTCATTTTCAGATATTGTATTCTTCATTTTTTCTGGTTCTTTTTTATGGTTTCTGTATCCTTTTTTTTATGCTCACTATCTCTTTGTTTATATTCTCAGTTCATCTGTACTCCTATGTTTCTTGAGCATCCTTATAACCATCTTTTTGAACTCTGTATCTGGTAGATTGCCTGCCTCCATTTCATTTAGTTCTTTTTCTGAGGATTTCTCCTATTCTTTCACTTGGGGCATATTTCTTTGTCTCTCTCTTTTGTCTGTTTATCTGTATTTTTTATATGTATTAGGTAGGTCTACCATGTCTCCCAGTTTTCATAGGGTGAACTTACATAGTAGGTGTCCTGTGGGGCTCAGTGGTGCAGTATTTCTGATCACCTGAGCTATGTGCCCCAGGAATGTCCCCTATGTGTGTCATATGAACCCTCCTGATGTAGATGAGCCTTGATTGCTGTTGGGTCATTTGTGAGTAGGGCTGACCCTCAGGCTGGCTGATTGTGAGGACTGACCCTGACCACAGTATATAAGCTGCTTAGTGGGAGCTGACCCTACAAAGCAGAATTCATCCCTGTATGGTCTGATGCCTGGCAAGATCTGTCTTTGGATGTGTCACTTGTGAAGATAATGAGGTTGTGCTCTGATGCGATCTGAAGGTAGTCACTGGGTGTGATTGTTTTGGGGACTCCTGAGAGGGACTCTGGAGCAGGTCAATGTCAGACCCTGCCTGTGACAGTCCCTAGGCTACCTTTTAGGAGCTACAAAGTGATCCACAGCTTGTGGCTGCTGCTGTTGGTCCTGGGTGCATAAGGGAGGGGTCACACTGTGTACCAAGGCCAGCTTCCACCACTACTGAGCCTGGGGCAAGTCAGCAAATGGCCCAAGGCACTCCAAGATTTGTCTCTGCCTGCCAGCTGCCTGTTAAGCTTGACCACTGAAAGAACCTCTAGCAGCACATAGTTTGTGTGAGGCAGGTTCTCAGTGAGTCACCAGGTAGGCGCAAATGGTTACCACTAGGCTGACACTGATTCAAACTTGTTGCCAGTACTATTCCTAAGGCCACTCTGCAAAAGTGTCAGAGTACACCAAGGCCTGCTACCTCCCATGCAGGTCCTGTTTGACCTTTGCAGTGTGGCAGGGTCTCAGGGAGTCAATAGGGTGAGACCACTAGAGTCCATCAGTCTAAAACAGGTTAAGATTTAGTTGTATGAAAGGAGGGCTCTGCCTAGGAATAAGGATGATAGTCAGGCCTCATGGGAGAAAAACGGCCCTCACCCTAGACCCAAACAACTTAATCTCTCTCTCTGTCTCTGGTGCCCCATGAATTTGCCTCAATTTCCTTGCAAGTTTTTAAGAAAAATTTGATTTGGGCTCAGGCTGGCTGCAACCAGCAGACCCCTCTTCAGGGTGTGAGTTTGATGGGGTGGGGCCTCAGCATGTCGGGAGGCTGGAGCTAGTGTGTCTCCCTTTGCTGATGCCATGTACGGTAGCATCTATCTGGTGCCCAAAGAAAAATCATCTCTGTCCCTGAAACTACTTTACTCTGTCTCCCCATGTGCATCTCTGATGCCTCCTGAGTCTTCCCTGACCTCCTTAAGAGCCTCCCAAGAAAGACTGCAATGCAAGACTGGTCTGGCTACAGCTAGCTGATTTTCCACAGGATGAAAGCTTGGCAGGGTGGGACCACAGGTAGTTGGGAGGTTGGGGTTAGTTCATCTTCCCAGGCTGATGCCTCATGGAGGGGAGCACTTGACCCAGGAAAGATGGCATCTATGGATGGCATGGCAGAGGGACTCAGCACAGCAACGCTGGCAGCTGTCTGCCAGCCCTATCACTGAATCGACACAACCCAGTCTCTCCCTGTATGACTCCAGTCTTCTCTGAGTTGCCATCCCTCTGCTGGATGCACATAATCAAGATTTTGTGTGCTGGCCCTTTAAGAGGCACCTGTATTTCTAGCAGTCTCCCATCTCACCCTGACAAAAAAACCCTTGCTGATTTTCATAGGCAGATGTTATGTGGACACTTCTTCCCATCACTGGTGCTCTGGCCTGGGAGCTCGACATAAGGTTGAGAACCCTTGCTCCTCATAAGGGAACTGTTGCAGCTGAGATATCCCTCTGGACTCTCTTCTGCCACGTGTGTGTGGGGCCAGCCCTTTTCACATCTCTGCCCTTCCTACTAGTCTCAGAGTGGCTTCTTCTGTATAACCTTAGTTATAAGACCACTGTTCAACTAGTCTTCAGTTGGTTATTAAGGTTGTTTGTTCTATAATTTAGTTGTAATTCTGATTTGGTCCTGGGAGCATGTGACTATAACTTTCACCTACTCTGGCATCATCTTGAATCCTCCTCCACATAGGTTTTTAAAATCTGCTCTCAACCTCCCAAATGAGACTTTTATACACACACTTCTAAACATGAAACACTTCTCACCAAAATTTGTTTATTTTTGGAATAAAAGCTTGGATGGGAGGGTCAGTTTGGCCAAAATTACCTAAATAATTAGCTTTGCTTCTTTTTTTAAAAAAATTGTAAGCTAAATGTTTCATTTAAAGTATTTAGACACCCAAAACACTATTTGTTATTATCAAAATACTTTCTAGGCAAACAAGGGAAAGACAAAATATGAAGAGAAAACTACAGCCAGATTACTTCGCAACTGTAATTTTCTTTCTCTACTCTTTGCTTCTAAAATGCTTTAACTCCCTATTTAGTTGTTTGGGATGGGGATTTGTTTAGTGAAGAAATTGCATTCTGGGAAAGAGATGACTTGACTTCTGTCTCTGCTATAGTCTTCTGAAACTTTATTGTGAAACCTTAGGTCAGCAGTTCAGCCCCATTATGGGAAGTGTGGGCTGAGTTCATCTGGTTCTCTGTCGATCCATACACTTCCCAGGTTTCCCTCCTGTGTTGTCAAGTTTATGGTGAGTTTATTTAGAAGGAAGGATGTGATATTTTAAATTTCTATATATTTAATTAGGTCAGTTGAGAGAATCTTCAGTTTTTAAAGTAAAACTGATTGATACTGACTGGTCGTGGCCATTACGTTTTTTTTTTTTTCAAAATAGAAGTTATATGCATACATGTAGTCTTTAGGGATGCTAACAGGTGTCTGCATCCCAGCTGCCTTGTAAGTGAAGAAGTTTCGAGTTCAGAGGTGATAGCTAATTTCTTGAGACCATGTGTAGTATATTTAACATTCATATTGATAGCTATGAATTGATTCATAAGTTTGACTCAGTACTTTTTGTACTTAAAAAATATTAGAAGTCAGGAACTCCCGGTCAAGATGACAGAGAAGATAAATGCTGTGCTCACCTCCTCTCATATCTACAACAGATTGGCAACTAAATTATGGGACAATCACCCTTGAGAACCACCTGAAGACTAGCTGACCAGAACTTCTGTTACTGGGAATATAAAGAAGCCACATCAAGACTGGTAGGAGCAGCGGAAATGTGAAACAGGCTGGTTCCACACCTATGTGTAATGGTGAAGAATCAGTAGGGCTATCTCGACTGCAGGGGTCTTCACTGAGGAGCAACGGGCCCCAGCCCCACATACAGATCCTCAACCTGGAGCACCAGTGCTAGGAAGAGAAGTCCCTGTGAGAGCTGGCTGTGAAGATCAGCTGGGACTCTGTGCATGAGACAGAGGGCTTCCGGAGTCCCAGGTGCCCTCTTAAGGGGCCCACACACAGAGTCACTCAGTCATGACCACTTTTCCCCAGTCACAAACACAAGGTCCAGAGAAGGGACAGCAGCTGGAGGGACAACAGGGACATACGGGGAGGAACTGAATTGCCTGGTTTCAGGGTGAGGCTGGAGGGGAGATGCAGGTGGATGCCATTGTTCCTTTGTTGAGCTCTCCATGCACTAAACTTGCTGGTGCAGGTAGGCACCAAGTTTGAATCTCTATTAATCTGACTAACACCACCCTCCCCCTACCCTGGTGATTCTCTGAGATCCCACCCCATCCGAATCATGTGCCTGCCTGGAACCTCTTTTGAAAGCTAGCCCCCACAAGGGACCAGCTTGGTCTCATGTTACATACCTTTCCTAAAATCTCTCAAAGGTCCATAAAACCCCCAAAGTGGCAGCTTGCCTTAGCATGTCCTGTACCTCCTGCTAAGCATCCCCAAGCCCAGCACTAGTGGCAACCAGTTTTGGTTCACAGCATACCACTCCCAGGTGCTTACAAGTCCAGTACCATCAGCAACCAACTGAAGATCACTTTGTAGCTCCTACCAGGTGGCCACAGGCTGGGCACAGGCAGTGACTGACCTTGGCTTGCACTGGAGCACCTTCCAAGAGGTCCCAGAAACAACATACCTAGTGGTCAGCTTCACATCCCACCAGAGCACTACCCAATTGTTTCCACAAGTGACACATCCAAAGGGTGGACTCAGCAAGCTTTTGAGTCCTGCTAAAGCATCCTGCTCCATGGGGTCAGCCCCCACACAACTGCTTGTCCACTGAAGCCTTGGCCAGTTCTCACAACCAATCAGTCTGAGGGTCAGTCCCACCCACTGATGTTCCAATAACAATCAGGGCTCAACTACAACAGGAGAATGCGAACACACAACCCACACAAGGGATACCCCGGGAGCACCTGGCTCAGGTGGTCAGGGAGATTGTGCCACCAGACCCCACAGGGCATCTACTACATAAGACCACTCTTCCAAGACTGGGAGATATAGCAGAGCTATTTAATACATAGAAACAAACACGAAGAGGAAGCAAAAATGAAGAAATAAAGAAATTCATTCCCAATGAAAGAATAGACAAAACTCCAGAAAAATAAATAAATAAAATGAAGACAAGCAATCTACCAGATGCAGAGTTCAAAACAAAGGTTATAAGGATGCCCAATGAACACAGAGGAATAATAGATTATCTCAGTGAGAACTTTAATTGAGAGATAGAACAGATAAAAATGAAGGTAGAAAACATAAAAAAAACAATCAGAAATGGAGAATGCAATAACTGAAATGAAGAATACATTGGTGGGAATCAACAGTAGATTAGATGAAGCTAGTACAAAGGTTAAAAGGGAAAAATAGGATGATCATATATAATTACAAAGGTAAATTAAGAGACATGCACAAACAAACACAAGTAATGACATAAACATACTTGTGCAGGGGGTGAGTAAAAATGGTAGTGATTATAGAATATGTTCAAACTTATGCAACCATCATCTTAAAATAGCATGCTATAAATATAGCTTGGTACATAAGAAGCATGTGGTAACCACAAACAAAAAATATACAAGAAATATACAAGAAATAAAGAGAAAGGACACATATACCAATGGAATATTACTCAACCATAAAAAAGAATGAAGTCTTACCATTTATGCCAACATGAATGGACTTAGAGGATATTGTGTTAAGTGAAATGGGTTGGACAGAGAAAGAAAATACCATATGACTTCACCTATATATGGAATCTGAAAAACATAATAAATGAACAAGAGAGAAAGAAAGAAACTCATAGACGCAGAGAATAATCTGATGATTGACAGTCAGAAGGGAGGTTGGGGAGGCCTGGATGAAAAAAATGAAGGTATTAAGAAGTACAAATTGACAGTTACAAAATAGTTATGGGGATATAAAGAATCACTTAGGGAATATAGTCAATAATATTGTAATAACTATAGGTGGGTGCAAGACTTATTAGGGTGTTATTTTGTAAGTTACATAAATGTCTAACTCCTCTACTGTACACTTGAAAGTAATACAATATTGAATGTAAACTGTAATTGAAATTTTTAATTTAAAAAGTATTAGAAATCGTTCTACAGCAGTGATTATTAGCTGAGTAGAAAATTTCACAGAAGCACTCACAATTTGTGATTCTTTGTCTTAAAAAACAGCTGGGCTTATGTAATACTCCTTCTTTCTTTCTTCCACCAAGGTTACCCTATGTTGGGAAATCAACTAGCCAATCATATGCTGCTCTTCTATCCCACCCAACTTCCTGATTTTTCCTCTGAAATTACTGGTCAATTTTAAACACACCCATGTTGGCCCCGGTTTTACTTCAGTTGGATAGTTTACCTTGGTGAGTGCGTTCGCTTATGTAAAAAGAGTACTGTTTATTTAGTGATAACCACAACCTTCATCATATTGCTTATTTAATATAGAATCACATATTTATTTTAAAAGTTCTTGTAGAAATTGCTTTATTTATCAGGGTATGGGATTGTTTTTATATTTTATATCTAAAAATGTTTACTTCGAACTTTTTGGATATATATTTAATCCTGACCTGTTGAGCAAGGTGTTTACTTGGAAGAAGGCCTGGAGTATGCACGTAAAAGGCAGCACTAGTATTTGTAGGGTGGACACTGGAATAGGTCACTGAGAACCCACTTCTCCCCAGGGCACCAGCACTTACTCACCTCTTGGCAGTACCTAACACACCCTGGGAACACACAGTGTTTGTGTTTATTGTCATTATTAGTTTACTCTGCCAGTCTTTGTATGCACCCAGGCCAGAAGCTTGGAAGTCATCCCTGAATCCTCGCACTTCTTTATTTTCTACATCCAGCGATGTATCCAATCCCACCGCTACCTGTTGACTATGCTGTGTGATCTCCCCATTTCTACAGTAGCCCACCTGGGTCAGTGCCTACACAACAGTGGCAGCAGCTAGCTAAATTGCTTCTGTAAATGCCTACATCTGACCATATGCCCCATCCCTGCACATCTTGGGCTTGAAACCCTTCCTGGATTCTCTTGTCATCAAGAAAAAGTCCAAATTCCTTATAGGACCCACAGTCCTTCAGGATCTGGCCTCTGCCACCACCTCCAGTATTCTCTCTTGCCATCGCCAGCCCATACTCTACGCCCCAGCTTTGCCGAAGCACTTGAAATATCATGAAGATTGCATGCTGCCTCTACCTTGTAAGCCTCAGTAAATGTTATTCTTGTTGCCTGGAACATTTTCTCTCTGTGTCACCTGGTGTACCTGTGTTTGTCCTTATTGTGGACAGCCTACCCTATTCCAGGCATATGGTAGGTGTTTAATTCATGTTCAGAAAATGAGTGAGTGCAATGTGAGAATAATAGGAGGATGGGTGATGGGTACATCCCTGTGCGACTGGCATGCAGCCTGTCCTGGTCATGTTGCCCATCTACCCTTCCTGCCTGCACAGTCACTGCTGAGACAGCACCCCTGTAGGGTATGCTGCTTCCTATCTAAGTCTTGTCCCCCGGCACAGACCTGGCCTGCAAAGATGCCGACAGCTAGCCTGGCCTTGTGCTGTAAGACTAGACTCAGGTCATCGATGCCGCTGGGACCGGAAGGCTAGGCCTACTGTCGGGATTTGCCTTATTGGGCGCCGGGGCTGCTGTTCGCTCTCCTTCGGAAGCCCTGCTCCTTGGCTGTCAAAGTGCCAGGTTGTATGGCCTTCAGCCTAAGACTTTAACTTCATAAAGATTTTCCTTTTATAATGAAGACTCAAGGAGATCATTTTTAATTTTGAAAGTAGTGACTTCCCTGTACAGGTCGACTCCATCCACACAGGGATCCGTGCATTCACCCATCCACTCACCCTCCCGTTCTCGTATTCTACTCCCTCATTCTCTGTACATGAGTTACATACCTACTATATGTCAGGAATGGGCTAGCCCTGGCACAGTAATGACAGACACAGGCATGCCCATAAGTCAAAATTTTTAATTTTAAAAGAAGTGACATCTTCCTTCTATGATTTAACAACCCCTTAGTGTTTTTTGTTTCATTTTCCCACTGCACTGTAAGCTCCTTGAAGGAGGGAATCATGTTGGGGGTTTTTTCTCTTTGTATCTTCAGAAGCAGTGCCTGGGACATAGTAGGTGCTCAGTAAATAATTCTGTGAGTGAAGTGAATGAATACAGGAATGAATGAGCCAGGGTAAATATTTAGTTAATTTTTTTAAATTTTTGAATGGCCTTATATTTACCAATTACAAAGATGGTACAAAGTTTCTGTATACCCCCTAACCAAGTTTCCCTTACTATTAATATTTTACATTAGTATGGCACAACATTATGGGGGTCTCTTCCCTTTGTGATCTTCCAGTGTTTCCAGTTCTGAGCCTCCCATTTTTGGTCCTTTGTCCAGAAAGCTGGGCTTCATTTGCCCCACCCTGCTGTGTACTTTCCATGACTGTGCCTGCCTCTGAGGCCAAGTGGTGAAAGACACAATGAGAGAAAAAACAAAGATATTGGCTCCACTTTCCTCAGATCACAGCTTCTCCAATCAGAGAGAAGGTTTCCTCTTCTTCAGAATTGTAGGAGCCATTAAGGCCCCACTGGGGCTTAAGAAAATGGAGAAAAGAAAAAGATATGGAGGATTTTCCTCCACTCCCGCAAAGTGTTAGGAATCCCTTTTCTGCTCCTGAGCTAGAATAAGAGGGTCTCTCCTGGGGTTTTCTCTGTGTGCACCTGGTGCCCACTTCTGGGCACTTCCAGGTTTTGTGCTGCCTTGGGTCCAGGCCAGGGATACAGGGGGAAAACTTGGGAGCCTCACTGCCTTTTTGGTGGTATTTTGAATTCTGGTCTTCTTCCCCATTTGCTGGCACTCTTTACTTTTCTGAGACCTTAAGTAGCTCCCCCACACCTTCTGTCCAGATCTTACAGCTGTGTTCAATGGCAGAGACAGCAGGGACCCTGCTTACTGGGCTTATTCCATCTTACCTGCAACTGGAACTCTGCATGTTTAATGAACTTTTCAATTTTATCAAAGTAATACATGCAGGGGATTATAGTTATCTAGACAAGTGGATATATTTCCTTTAAGAGAAAACACATCAACATATTAATTATGCTTGTCAATCTATGAATAGCAGGATCAGAGTATATTATTTTTCTTTTCAGTTATTTCTAATTTTTTTCCACATTCACCATAAATTACACTAGAATAAAAACCAATAAGTGTTCTTTTTAAAAAGCCTCCTAATACAATTGAATATTGTAGTTAGAAATTCACAGCACCATTTAATATGAAATATTTTGCTTTTACTTCTGTGTGAGAAACCAACCTAAAAAAGCCCAGAGGTTTAGGGGATGTTGTATTGCTTTCCAGTTTTGGAAGGTTACCCTTGACTCTGGTAACCAATTCACCTGGACTGGAATACCATCCAGAAACATGAAGCCTTGCCTGGGCCCACCACCCCTTTCTCCTTCCCTCCTCACCTGCTGCGGGTCAAGCCTTGAGTGAGTGCTGTGGCCTCCACCTGAAATGAAGCACAACAACGGTCATCAAGTGCTCCCCAGGCTGCTGAGCCCCCTTGTCCTTTATGGAGCCAGATGATTTTTTAAAAATATCTTTGATTTGGACTTCCACTACATGGCAATTGTTTAATCATAATCCTGTTTCATTATACACACTATTCATTGGTCTTTGTATGGCTCAGGTTTGTTAGTCTATCTAATCTATAATAATAATGTAATTAATAAGCACTCATTATAGAATAATTATGGTATAATGTAAAATCTACCACCAAAAGCAAAAGATGACTCTTTTGGGTAAGTAGGTAGTGGTGTTTGTTTATTTTTATTATTTATTTATTACTTAATTAAAATTTTCTTTTCAATTACAGTCAACATACAATATTATCTTAGATTCTGTAGGTTTACAATAAAGTGATTAGAAATGCCTCACCTACCTCCCATCTCAAGACCATTAGTTTGTTCTGTGTATCCGAGTTTGTTTCTGTTTGGTTGTTTGTTTTTTAGATTCCACATATAAATGAAACCATATGGTATTTGCTTTTCTCTGACTTATTTCACTTAACACAATACCCTCTAGGTCCATCCATGTTGTTGCAAATGTCAAGACTTCATTGTCTTTTATGGCTGAGTAATATTTCATTGTACATATGTGCCATTTCTTCTTTATCCATTCATCTATCAGTGGACACTTGGGTTGCTTCTGTATCTTGGCTACTGTAAATAATGCTGCAGTGAAGACAGGGGTGCATATATTTTTCTGAATTAGTGTTTTGTATTTCTTCAGATATATACCTAGACGTGGCATTGCTGGGTCATAAGGTAGTTCTACTTTTCATTTTTTGAGGAGTTTTTATACTGTTTTCTACAGTGGCTGCACCAATTTACCATCCCACCACCAATTTATGAGGGTTCTCTTTTCTCCATATCCTCGCCAACACTTATTGTTTGGTGATTTATTGATGATAGCCATTCTGATGAGTGTGAGGTGATATCTTATCGTGTTTTTAATTTGCATTTCCCTGATATGATATTGAGCATCTTTTCACATGTCTATTTACTATCTGTACATCGCCTTTGGAGAAATGTCTGTAAAGGTCCTCTGCCCATTTTTTTCCAACTGGATTGTTTGGGGGGGGTGTTAAATTGTATGAGTTCCTTATACATTTTGGATATTAACCCCTTACTGGATGTATCATTGGCAGATATCTTCTTCCATTTAGTAGGTTGTCTTTTCATTTTGTTCATAGTTTTCTTCTCTTTGCAACAACTTTTTAGTATGATGGAGTCCCATTTGTTTATTGTTTCTTTTGTTCCTCTTGCTCAAGGAGACATATCCGAAAAATATTGCTAAGACCAATGTCAAAGGGTTTACTGCCTATATTTTCTTCTCGGAGTTTTATGGTTTTAGGTCTTACATTTGTCTTTAATCCACTTTGAGTTTATTCTTGTATATGGTGTAAGAAAGTAGTCTAGTTTTATTTCTTTGCATGTATCAATCCAGTTTTTCTAACACCCTTTATTGAAGAAACTGTTAATACGCCATTGTATATTCTTGCCTCTTTTGTCATATATTAATGGACCATGTAGGTGTGCATTTATTTCTGGGCTCTTTATTCTGTTTCATTGATCTATGTGTCTTGTTCTTATGCCAGCACTATGCTATTTTGATTACTACAGCCTTGTAGTATAGTTTGATATCAGGTAGAATGGTACCTCCAATTTTGTTAATCTTTGTGAATATTGCTTTGACTATTCAGGGTCTTTTGTGGTTCCATATAAATTTTAGGATTATTTGTTCTAGTTCTGTGAAAAATACCATTGGTATTTTGATAGGGATTGCACTGAATCTGTAGATTGCTTTGAGTAGTAAGAACCTTTTAAGGATGTTAATTCTTATGATCTATGAACATAGTATATCTTTCCATTTATTTGTATCTTCTTTGATTTCTTTTTCAATGCCTTATAGTTTTCTGAATATAGGGATTTTTTTTTTACCTCCTCAGTTAAATTTATTCCTAGGTATTTTACTCTTTTTAATACAATTGTTAACAGGATTTTTTTTAATCTCAAAGTTTTTTATCAGTGTATAAAAATGCAACTGGTTGCTGAATATTGATTTATTCAATATTGAATATTGATTATTAATATTCCTACCAGTAATGTATGAGGATTCGAATATTTTCTACATCCTCATGAATGCTCATTATTTTTCTTTTATTTTATTATAGCTTTTACAATAAAGTATAAAATTATAAATTATATAGTCATTATAATAAATTACTATAATATAGATTATAGTCATTTTCCTAATGACTAATGATGTTGATCATCTTTTTATTTTATGTACTTGTATACCTTCTTGGAGAAATGTCTGTTCAAGTCCTTTGCCCATTTTTTTCTTTCTTTCTTTTACTTTATTTTTTTCTTTCTTCATCCCCTTTTTCTCCCTTCCTTCCTTCCTTTCTCCCTTCCTTCCTGACTTCCTGACTTCCTTCCTTCCTCTCCCTCTCTCTTTTTTCTTTCTTACTTTTTTTTGCAGGTCCTGTTGATGGGGTGTAAGAGTTCTTTATATACTCTTGATACTAGGCTCTTATCTGATAAATGATTTGCAAATATTTTTTCATTCTCTAGATTATCTTTACCTTTTTTTAATAGTGTCCTGTGATGCACAAAATTTTTAATTTTGATAAGGTGTAATTATTTTTTTTTGGTTGCTTGTGCTTGTGGTATCATACCTAAGAACTAATTGAGAAATCCAAGGTCATGAAGATTTATTCCTTTTTAGTCTAAGATTTTATCTCTCTAATTTAGACCTTTCATCTATTTTGAATTAATTTTTGTGTATGATGTGAGGTAGAATTTAACTTCATTCTTTTGCAACTGGATATCCAGTTGTCCCAATACTATTTGTTGAAGAAAGTATTCTTTCACCATTTAAAGGTTTTGGCACCTTGTCAAAAGTCAATTAACCATAGGTGTGTGAATTTATTTCTGGGCTCTCCATTCAATCCTATTGGTCTATATGTCTACCCATATGCCAATACCATATGCTATTTTGATTACTGTCGCATTGTAGTAAGTTTCAAATTTGGAAAGAGTGAGTCCTCCAACCTTTTCCTTTTCAAGATCGTTTTGGCTATTTGAGGTCTCTTGCAACTCCATGTTAATTTTAGGATAAGTTCTCACATTTCTGCAAAAGGGGCCACTGGGGTTTTTATAGAGATTGCAGTGGTGCTGCAGATGGCTTTTGGTAGTATTGCCATCGTACAGTATCACCTTCCAGTTTATGAATATGGGATACCTTTCTGGTTATGCACATTTTCTTTAATTTCTCACAGTATTTTTTGTAGTTACCAGTATATAAGCCTTCGGCCTCTTTAAATTTTCCCTATTTTATTTTTTTCTGATTCTATTATAAGTGAAAAATTCTTTTAATTTCCTTTTCCCATTGTTCATTGCTAGTGTATAGAACACAACTCATTTTGTGTGTTAGTTATGTATCCCAAAATTTCGTTGAATTAGTTTATAAGTTCTTATTGTCAGATTTCTTGGTATGTGGATTCCTTAGAAATTTATATGTACAAGATTATCTTATCTGCAAGTAGAGGTAGTTTTACTTTTTCCTTTCCAGTTTCAGAGCCTTTTATTTATTTTCCTTGCCCATTTTCTCTGACTGGAACTTCCAGTACAATGTTGAATGCATGTGGTGAAAGTGGGCATCGTTGTCCTTTTCTGATCTTAGGGGGAGAGCTTTCAGTTATTCACCAATGAGTATAACGTTAGCTACAGGTTTTTCTTACGTGCCCTTAAGCATATTGAGGAACTTGTCTTCTACTTCTAGTTTGTTGAGTATTTATATCATGAAATATGGATTTTTCCATATTGCTTTTTCAAATCAAATGTGATGTGATTGTGTGGTTTTCCCCCCTCCACTCCACCAATATGGTATATTACATTGATTTTCATATTTTTAACCACCCTTGAATTCCTTGGATAAATCCTCTTTTGTCATGCTGCATAAAAATTTTGCTAGAATATTTTTTGCTCATGTTTTGCTGAAGGCTCTTTCTTATAGAGTCATAAGGTATATTGGACTATAATATTCTTTTATTCTGATGTCTTTGTCTGGCTTTGGTTTCAGTGTAATGGTGGACAAATAGAAGGAGTTAGTAAGTGTTGCCTCCTCTTTTATCTTTTGGAAAAGTTTGAGAAGGATTAGTGTTTATTCTTTTTTAATTATTGGGGGAAATTTTATCAGCAAGGCTATCTGTTCCTAGATTTTTCTTTATTGTAAGGCTTTTGACTGCTGATTCATTCTCTTGACCTGTTATATAGGTCTTTCACATTTCTACTTCCTCTTGAATCAATGTTTATAGTTTGTATGTTTTTAGAATTTTGTTCATTTCATCTCAGTTATCTAAATGGCATACAATTGTTCATAACATTCTCTTATAATCATTTTTATTTCTATAAGTTCTGTAGTAATGTCACTACTTTTATTTCTGGTTTTAATCATTTGTCTTCTCTCTTTAGTATCTTTTTTTTTCCATCAAACTAAACATTCACCAGTTTTGTTGATTTTCTTTTTGAAGAACCAACTTTTCACCTTGTGGATTATTTTGTTTTTCATTTCTGTATTTCATTTATCTCTGCTCTAATTTTTATTAGTTCCTTCTGCTAACTTTGGGTTTAACATGCTTTTCTTTTTCTAGGTTATTAAGGTATAAAATTAGTTTATTGACTTGGAATTTTTCTTTTTTTTAATGTAAGCATTTATAGCTGTAAATTTCCCTTTGTGAACTGCTTTGTTGCATGCCATAAGTTTTGATATGATTTGTTTTAATTTTCCTTTATCTCAGAGAATTTTCTAATTTCACTTGTATTTTCTTTTTGGTCCACTTTTGTCCAAGATTATGTAGGTAGTTTCCACATATTTGTATGTTATATAGTTTTCCTTTTGTAACTGGTTTCCCACTTTATTCCATTGTTGTAAAAAAAAATGCTTTGTGTAATTTCAATCTTTTCAAATTTATTGAGGGTTGTTTTGTCACCTAATACATGATCTATCAAAAAGTGTTCCATTTACATAGGAGAAGAGTGTGTATTTTGTTGTTGGGTAGAATTTTTATCCAGTTAGTTCTCATCTATAATGTTGTTCAAGTCCTCTACTTCCTGATTGATCTTCTGTACAGTTTACCTATACATTATTGAAAATGAGATATTGATCTCTTAATTATTGCTTTGGTTAGAAAATTTTATCAACTGTTTCTTTTTTCTATTAATTCTTTAAATATGCCATTCCATTGCCTTCTAGGTTTGTTGGGGTGGGAGTCTCAGCCCAGAGGGTGTCTAACTCAAATGTGAGGTAACAAGGATGGGTGCAGAGGTGACTAGCTGTGGACATGGAAATGAAGGGGGAAATTCCAAGGTACTATTGTGGGAAATTTGATATGGATATTAAAGGACCAGAAACTGAAATAACCTCCAGGATTTCAAGCCTTGGAAGTTAGGACTATATGTGTTTGGGGGAAAGGATGATTTTATTTTATTTAATTAAAAACAAGATTTTATTCATTTATTTTTAGAGAGAGGGGAAGGAAGGAAGAAAGAGAGGGGGGGAAACATTGATGTAAGAGAGGAACATCAATCAGTTGCCTCTTGCACATGCCCTGACCGGGGACCAAACCCACAACCCAGGCATGTGTTCTGACCTGGAATCAAAGCGGCAACCCTTCACTTTGCAGACCAATGCCCAGTCAACTCAACCACACCCATCAGGACAGAAGGGATGATTTTAATTAGAAAAGTTTTGGAAAACGACAATGTGCATATAGATTTGCACTATATTATATGAACACCTCAGAACCTGTTCCTCTTCGGGTTACTTCAGGATCAAGGCAGGAGTTTTAATTCTTGTCTCTAATTTTGGAATCTTTTTTCATTAATCTAGCTTAGATTTTTCTGTCGGGCAGAAACTCCCATTTTATTGCTTATGCAGGGCTACTTACCACTAAGTCCCAGCTCCTGGCTTGTCTGGCTTTCCAGCTCCCCCCACTGCCCCCGCCAGCCCGAGCCTTCTTATCTCCCTGCTGCCGTTTAAGATCCTGTAATTCCTTTGGGTCCAGCTCAGGTTAGGCTTTTTCCATGAAGTCTTCTCACATTTCTTTATTCTTTTTCAGAACAGCTGTTGCATACAGAGTGCTTATTTGGACTTTTTACTGAATGAAGATGACATATTGCTGAAATTACCTAAAATTTTTAAAATGTACTGTCTGAATCAATTTTATATTTCTTACGTAAATAAGTAACTCATGTTCCAAGGTAACATATGGGGGAAAGGTTTGTGCTTAAATGGATGAGGGCAAAGAAGTAAATCTTCTTGATAATATTGCATGTGGTTATAATACCATTTAGGTTAGGGGAGCTTCATGCTGAAGTTTAGAAATGTTTGCATTTAAACAGCATTTGAGGTGGATGCACTTTCCACTTCTGCCCCAGAGTTTTAGGTCATCAAAACTACCCTTTCTTCTGCCTGTGGCACAGCCATCAGACATGGCAGTACAGGGGCCAGAGAAGGGCACCATCTGACCAGGTGTTTTCCACTAGTTCTGCTGCATCATGGCATTACCTGGTATCAGATGCCCTCAGAACTCCTTCATGAAGCCACTCAGTGTCTGACATACACTGCTTATTGGCAACATGGTCTTCCCTCTGGTATTTTACATTCAGAGATTCATCAGAATAAATCTCGCTGAATATCAGATTTGTTTTCAAAGCCAAGTTTCCTCAGAGGCTAGTTAACAAAGATTCAGAGTTGAAGGTTGTTGCGAAAGTGAAATCAACTGCAGGCCTTTGACACATTGAATTGGATTTAGGCCATTAGTGGGGCTGAGGGGTAGCAGTAGGACACTTCATGCGTAAGGGAGAACAGGACAGTTTGTGCATAAGGAAAGCTTTAATTTGAGTTTATGATAACAAATTAGGGCCACTAAGTCTTTGTGAATTCAACTCTAAGTAAGTACATCTTTGCCAAGATCTGCCAGTTCTTTTTGAAAGGAGCATATTGAAGCTATGATGTTAACTCTTGGTTGAAATGCTATTTCTTTTATGTAACTGGTAAAAATTTATTACAAAATGGAAATCTTTTTGCTACTTCAGTGCTTCCAGGGTCTTGCATTTTATCTTTTGCAACAGTATGCCAATGACTAAACATCTTTACTGCAGCATTATAGTAATATTAAACAGAGAAGTTGAAAATAACCATCAGGGAATGAATGGTTAATATTGGGTTGGCCAAAAAGTTCATTTAGTTTTTAATGTATGATGGTTATAGTAGTGCTTAGTGTCTTCAACTTCATCCAAAACAATTTTGTTAGATTGTATTGTGACAGTTGTCATATCAGTGTGCATTTTTTAAAAAACTTATTAAAATTGGTGAATTTTTGTACAGCCATTTTAATATTGATGATGGAAGAAAATACACATTTTTGGCATATTATCCTTTATTATTTCATGAAAGGTAAAAACACAACTGAAATGTAAAAAAAGATTTGTGCAGTGTATTTGTGTAGTGACTGATCAAACGTGTCAAAAGTGGTTTGCAGAGTTTCTTGGTATTATTGCTATTTTGGCTAAATAATTCTTTGCTGTGAGACTGTCTTATGCATTGGAAGATGTTTAGCAGCAACCTTGGCCTCTACCCACTAGAATCCAATAGCAGGAGATAGCCGACATACTCAAAATATCCAAATCATTAAAGTTATTGGTGAAAATGAAGAATATGTATTTTATTTTACAGAGAAGAACTAAATGGACCTTTTGGCCAACCCAATACATCCTATTGTAGGACATTGTTCAAGTGCTATAAAACGAAGTCCATCTGTAGGTAGAAATGTAAAAAGGACCATAGTACTTTGTGGACAGAAAAAAAAAGCAAGATGCAAAACAACATATTGTGCTTTGATTTATTGTGCTTCACAGTATGTTGTGATTTTTACAAATCGAAGGTAAAACCCTCCACCAGCAAAAAGGATTATGACACACTTTATTGCAATACTCACTTTATCGTGTCAGTAGTGGGTGGTCTGGAACTGAGCCTATGGTATCTCTGAGGTATGCCTGCGTACGATGATCTATTTTTGTTCAGGAAAACAACATGTACATGTACACAGAAGGTACTTAATAATAACATTAGGTAATATTTATCAAACTTTTATTGTGTGTAGCACTATGGTCATTACTCACCTAAGTGACGTAATGTAGTTCTCACAACATTTGTGAGTTAGGTAATTGTTTAATTGTTTTACAGATGAGGAAACAGCAGCCTGGAAATGTAATGAAGCCCAGCCAGGGCGCAGAGTAGGTTAGAAGCTGCACTGGGACTCCAGCCTGGAGCCTGCACTCCCAGTACCATGCTTGATATGCTTCCTGCTAACATTTATCTGCTGAAGGATTATAAAGTGATCTAGCATTTAGTAGAGATGTCATATGAGACTCGTACATGAGACGGGTGCTGGACTAGGTGTCTTCCAGATCCTTCCCTCACTCTGAATTTGTGTCTGGCTGCAGAAACCTTCTGAAAGTGTCGCTTCTCTGTACAGAACATAACCCCCACCCACTGCAGTACCTCTCCACCCCATGATGCTATTACTCATTTTGGAATTCAGAGAGCAGTTAGGCTGCTTTGTTTTCAGGCTTCTTGCTACCTTGATGAATACTGGATACTTAAACTTCATCTTCCTCTTCAAATGTATTTATAACATAATGGTTACAGTTCTAGCTGTTAGGATAACCTCAGCCTGTAGTTCACATTAAACATTAGCTCGAATTGCCTCTAGGTTTGGAACCAATGTACCCAGGAGAAATTTACAAAGGGACAGCAATGTTGAAATAGTTTAAGTGCAAACAGGAGGATTCCTGTGTGCTGACAAAAGACCAGGATATCTCGTCTAAAGTCCCTATTTGAGTCCTCATTTTTCCATTCCATCTCAGGGTCTTTTCCTCTCTAAACTTTCAGCAGTCTGTGCCTGAGCATTCCAGCTCACTTATTGTTAAATGCCTCAGGTTGAATACATATATGTAAAATCTTTTACTATATCTATGAAGAGGTCACTTCGACATAGTTTTAATTGCTACTACAGCTGATCAGTTGGCAGAATTCAAGAACTGGAGCCCCAGAAAAAAAATTTTTTAATGCTCATATTATAAGTACAGAGGGGATTTGGTGACCAGGATTGTTAGTTGGGATTATTACGTCCTACCTTTTGCTTCCCACAGTCCACCATTTGATGCACCCCGTTTTGGTCGATTACTTTTTATTGCTTTCTAGTGATTTCTACACCCATTCGCACTTTCTGTGATCTCAATTTCCTATTGTTCCTTGGGCCTGATGATGCAGTGAGACCTGAGAGTGGGAGAGAATGAAGGGAGAAATGCTGTCCTTTAGTGCATGAATTGGTTAAAGATATAATCCTGTTCATTGCTTTTTTGGGTCAAAGCAAAAATAATGCAAGACTTATGTGAGCAAGATGTTTATCAAGTAATAGAGATGAATATGTAGATGTTTAATTTATCATCTGAATACTTTGGGGAACTAACTCTGGAAATTTCCTTCAAGAGTCCTTTCCAAAAAAAAAAAAATATTGTTCTCTGCAAAAAAGCCCAGATGCCTTTTAAACATCTTGCTTCTTATTGTGATTGACAGCCCCATAGAGAAGTTGACAGCTTAGATGATTTCTATTAGCAGAAAAATGTGGACTCGAAAGCTTTTCCTTGAAAATGAATCTGTTGGGTAACAGCTAAGTGGACTCAGACTACAGGTGCATGCTCTTGCTCTGAGAAGGCGGAAGAAAGGGAAGGGCCCAATGTTTGGGGGAGCAGGGGGAGCACCCAACAGCAAAGGCAGCCACCCTGTGTTGCCTAACCATATTTCTGGAAAAAGAGTTTCTTGCTGCCTGTTCGTATCCCTGAGTAACCATGGCCCCCAGCCTCCAACGTGGGATGTTAACCTTGGAACAATATGGAGATTAGCTGCAGAGCTGAAGCAGAGGCCCGAAAGAGCTTCCGTCCTGCAGAATCTATACAGCCTTCTTCCCCATACATTGATCAGATGCTAAGCTTGGGAAATTAGAGCTAAAGACTGAAATACCTCAAGGTAAGAAGACTTCCCCCTCCCAGGAAATGGACTCCTCCAATTTTCTCACATGATTATGCAGGCACTTTCACTTTTCCATATATAGGAGTCACTCAGGAGCAAGCTCTGACCAGTCGAAGGGAGTGACACATCCACATTCAGTCTCTCCCTTCTCACTCATCCTCATCTTACTCTCGAATGCTCACAGGCAGTTAGGCAGAAGTGCTCCCTTGTGGTTCTGCCAGAGACAAGCCTGTTGAGTTTAAAGGGAAAAAAAAAAAAACTGAGGCAAAGTAACAGCCTTGAAATTGTTGCCTTGAAGAAACCGAGTGGAGAACTGTGAAAAGATGAATGGACCAGTGGATGGCTTGTGTGACAACTCTATAAGTGACGAAGGAGCCTTCATGTTCACATCAGAATCTGTAGGAGAGGGGCACCCAGGTAAGTAGGTTGTATGGGATCGAAGGTGACCTGTACTGAGTGAGTCGCTTTTACTAGAGGTCTTAAAACAGTTTGTGTTAGTTACTATAAGGGATCTGTGGAGGAACAATATGAAGCATTTTTACTCTATTTGTAGTTTTGTAAAACAGTCATTCATATGCAAATGATAAATTCTAAGTTTATGAAGCTGAGGGTTCATGCTGCCACCACCACTGGCATCTCAGCATGGTGGGGCCGTGACAGAGAACGCGCAGCTGGTTGTCTAAAGATAATCACGGACATAAAATGTATCATCAGATACAAACACTTCATTTTTTTTTTTTTTAGTAAAGCTTTAATTTATTATCAATGGGTGATTTAAGTCAGCAGAGAAGATTGCCTCAGACAAAATCGTGGGTCACTAAGTTTTTCACGTAAAGCGCTTATAATTTATTTATTTATTTATTTATCTATCTTCATCCAAGGTCATTTTTTCATTGATTTTAGAGAGATGGGAAGGGAGAGAGAGAAACACTGATGCGAAAGACAAGCATCAACTGGTTGCCTTCCTATACGGGCCCCAACCAGGAATCAAACCTGAAACTTTTGGCTACATGAACGACGCTCCAACCAGCTGAGCCACACTGGCCAGGGCCAAAAGCACATGCAGTTTAGAAATGAATGGTAGTGCATTCTAATAGGTGCTGAGGTTGATCTCTAGGTTCTGGAAGTCTCAGATATGTTATCTGAGAGAAGTAGAGATGACTTCTTAAAGAGGAAGGAAATTCAAGCTTTTTTTTTTGGTACCTTAAAGGTAGGGGGACTTTAGTGCATGAATTGGTTCTGTGATGTGGGGACTGTGATGTGCGGAAATGAGAGAGGCTTCTGTGGTGACAGTGAAGACTATGATCAGAGTCTCAAGTGTTAGAAGAGTGGTTCTCAGAGTAAAATGCAAGTGCTGGGCCCCATCCCCAGACTTTCTGATGTGGCAGGTCTTGGATGAGGCTCCAGAATCTGCATTTTTAACAGGTTCCCAGGAGATGCTGCTGAGGTTGGTGTGGGTATCACACTTTGAGAACCATTGTTCTAGGAAAACCCCAGCGGGCTAGACACATTGATTTATGTATTTAAGCACTTCTTCAGAATTCATTTTAGTTGAAGTTTTTGGTAACTTACCACCAAGTCTACCTTTTTTCTTCATCCTTCTCTTTCTTGTTCTTTCTCAAAGAGATTAATTTTTGCACCTTGTAATTCAGCTTTAGACATCTAAAAATACATCACTCCTTCCATATGCTTTAGCCAGTGGTTCTCAACTGGGGCAATTTTGTCTCTTTCCCCTTAAGGGCATTTCGAAATATCTAGAAACATTTTTGGTTGTAACAACTATGGAAGGGGATCGATAATGGCCATTTAGTGGGTAGAGGCTGGACATGTTTCTAAGCATCCTGCATGCACAAGGCCACCCCTAACAACATAGAATTTTCCAGCCCCAAATATCAATAGTGCTTCTGTTGAGAAACCTTGGTTTTGTGCGTGACTTAGTTCAATTCAATGTAAATTGCCTCTTTTATTACGCATAATCTTATAAAGTTTCTATGTACTCATAATCCCAGATCATTGCTATGTCTGGCAAATTCTGGACAGCTGCCTGGCTTTTGAAGGCCACTTATAGGTTGGGATTTGCTCCGCCTAGAGGAAGTGGGTGTTTTGGTATGAAGTGGCCAATGGTCCCATGGTACACACAGCACTGTGTTCCATGGGACAGAGAATGAAAATTCCAGCCAGTCAGTTGGTTGTTGTCTCTGCTGAATGGCAGAGCTTCAGTTTGCCTGATTCTCCTTTCACTTGCCACTAAGAATTAACTGTCCACATAACTAAGTCAGTTTTCCCTAAGGCTTTGACGACTTTCTGCTTGTTATTCCGGTGCTAAATTCCTCTCCACCGAAAATATGAAATTTATGCTTCTTTTTCAACTTCCAAGAAAACCAACTATTGGCTATCTTAAGACTACTAAGTGATAATACTTTCCAAAGCCTAAAGAAACAGTTCTGAAGGGCCTCCTTAGATGCTGTCTTAGTCTGTCAAGCTCTCTCGATACCCTTGCTCAACTCCAGCTTTATCCCTAATATCCCTTGTCCCATTTCCCTGTGTGCTCCGGGGCCATGCGACCTGTGTACTTTAAATAAGTGGAGTCATCATGTCAGCATGCGAGCGGCTCCTAAGGGTCCTGATGAGTAAGCCCAAAGTGGGTGTTTGAGCAGCAGGAGGCCTTCATTGGTAGGGGTG
Source organism: Mormoops blainvillei (assembly GCA_004026545.1). Taxonomy (NCBI): domain Eukaryota; kingdom Metazoa; phylum Chordata; class Mammalia; order Chiroptera; family Mormoopidae; genus Mormoops; species Mormoops blainvillei. Next base: position 42,726 of record PVJD01003833.1, on the reverse strand, counting down.
TGCAGGGGCTGTGGGCTCAGACAAACTTAGATTTACAGCCAGGTCTGCCACTGTAGGAGGATAGACAGAAAAACTCAAATGTGTGTTTTTTTTCATTTTTAAATTTTTCAATCACGGTTGACTTTCAATATTATATTAATTTCAAGCATACTGCATAGTGGTTAGACATTTATATAGCTTACAAAGTGATCACCCCCATAAGTCTAGTACCCATCTGGCATCATACATAGTTATGACAGTATTATTCATTGTGTTCCCTATGCTGCACTTTACATCCCCATGTAAAGTAACTACTGATTTGTAGTTCTTAATCCCTGTCCCTTTTTTACCCAGCCCCCAAACCCCCTCCCACCTGTTGACCATCAGTGTGTTCTTTGTATCTATGAGTTTGTTTCTGTTTTGTTCTTTTACTTTGTTTTTTAGATTCCAGATATTAGTGAAATCACATGATTTTTCTCTTTCTCTGTCTGGCTTAGCATAATACTCTCTAGTTTCAACCATATGTTTAATAGCACTTTCTGGAAGGAAAAATTAGGGAATTCACCTTTAATGACAAATTAACAATTTTAATTATAGAACTTAATATGTGCTTTTCAAAGAACTGCTTGATTCTGGGTCCAAATTCTTTTTTCTTTTTTTAGATTTATTTATTTAATATTTTTTAGAGAGCAGAAGGGGGAGAGAAAGAGAGGGAGAGAAACATCAGTGTGTGGTTGCCTCTCACACACCCCCTGCTGGGGACTGGCCCACAACCCAGGCATGTGCCCTGGCTGGGAATTGAACCGGAGACCGTTTGGTTCTCAGGCTGGTGCTCAATCCATTGAGCCACACCAGCCAAGGCTGGATCCAAATTCTTAATTAAAAAAAAAAAAAGATAAACACAAGGAAACTTTCAGAGGTGATAGATATATTTATTACCTTGATGTGGTGATGATAACATGAGTGCATACATATGTCCAAACTCACCAAATGGTATATGGTAACTATATGCATAGTTTTCACAGGCCAATTATACCTCAATAATCATGAAATAAATCTTAATTTATTAAGAGCAGACGCTCTGGATATTTTGAACACTGAGTGAATGTAATACGTGTAAAGAGATATCACCTTTATTTCTGAATTAGTGAACATTGACAGTTCATATAACCCCAAAGCAAGAGCAGATGTTTCCACAGTGCCATTGAGTGGCCTAAATGCTCAGCCATGTAGAGCCTTTACGGCAAATGCAGAACAAGGTCAAATGAAAGTTCATGTTGAACTCTTGTCAGTACCACCTTGACTGACTGAGGAAGTCAAACCCGGCGTTAGAACCTCCAGGCTTGAGAAGGCTGAGTGACCGTGGGCGGATCTGAGAGCTGCTTGTGGAAATGTGCTGCGAAACAGCAGTGACGCCCAGGGGCTCTCTCATAGAGCCCTTCTGGGCGGGGCCGCGGAACCAGGCAGGCGTTTTACAGCTACGCACTGCGTCCTGTGGCATCTGCAATGCAATGCATCTGCTTGTCCCTTCTGAGTTTGCATCTTGGCATCTAATCTCACTGACGTGATTAGCTACCTTAGCTTCTACCTCCAGGACTTTTCTAGATGTTAGAATTAAAGGGAATATGTTGAGGAATGAGAGACTTTTCAGTTTGAAGAATGTGTGTGTATGTATTTCTTATTTTAGAAAATTCTATGATTTTATATATCACACAAAAGTAAGCAGAAACGGGAAGAAATGAAAATTTCAAAAATTTTCTAACATTTAAAAAAGCATCTTCTTCGGTAGATTTGATATGTACACTGACAAAATATTTCATTGTTTTAATGTCACAGTTTGTTTTACCTAATATTTCTGTGATTCTTACACATGCTCATTCCTTTTCAGATAAGATCTGTGATCAGATCAGTGATGCAGTGCTAGATGCCCACCTCAAGCAGGACCCCAATGCCAAGGTGGCCTGTGGTAAGAAACGCCTGAGCCCTTCCTGCAGGAGACCCAAGTCTCTGAGCTTGAACCTTCTGCCTGTGTTGAAGCTCTCACCATAGCAGAGAGTCAGGAGGGTCACAAGGGTGATTAAGTCTAGTCCTCTCAAGTTACTAAGAGGGTAGTGGACACAGCTGAATCAGGGTCTTGGCCAGAGTCACTGGTAGGCATGCCCACCATGGAGACCACAGACAGTCCCTCTCTCTTCACTATTGGTGCCCTGCACTGTCAGCTGCACAGAGCAATCTTTCCTTCCCCAGAGCCACCCTAGCCCCTGTAAGAGGACTAGGGCCCTGTGGCTCTCTGAGGTTAACCTTCACCGTAGCATCTTTGTAAGTAGCTGGAGAGAAGGTGGGCCTGCCTTGATTTCTTGTTCAGGATCTCAGTCCCTAAATCTGCAGTGGCGTCCTACAGCAAGGGGGTAGAAGAGCTCCACATATGTTGACTGCATTCTTTATGATAATCACATACAATCATTGTCTCATTTTAATCCACGCTACAGTCTTATTATTATGTTCATCTAACAGTTGAAACAGACTAAATAAGTTGCTCAAGATCACATGAGTAGTAAGTACTTGGTATGAAAATTCGGGTGTAAACAATTCTTTCCAAAATGCAGTTCTCCAGGCATTTGAAGATGACCAGCCACTGTGCTGGAATTTAGTCTTTTTATTAGCATTATTTTCTGTCTGGCATCCATTCCCGGTAAGGTTCCCTGTGAGCCTCTTCATCAGAACTGCTGGCACGTGGCCACTCCCTTTTCTCCTTCTTCCTCAGAGACGGTGTGCAAGACAGGCATGGTGCTGCTCTGCGGGGAGATCACCTCCATGGCCACGGTGGACTACCAGCGGGTGGTGAGAGACGCCATCAAACACATTGGCTACGACGACTCTGCCAAGGGTAAGGGCAGGGACCCCCTGGTCTGAACACGTGTTGGCCTCTGCCGAGAGAGCTCCCAATACTGAGTCACACTGGAGGCCCTAAGTCCTCTGAAAGTGCACATACCACCAGGGCGAAAACGTCCCTAGGTCTGCCTATCAGGGACCAAGGGTCAAAGTCTCCTGCCACAGAATGGCAGACGTGGTGATGGTGCCCCATTGAACCAGGCTGTGTCCATCCATTGTTAACTCTGGTCTTGTTTAATGTCCTGCCTTCTTGGAGCTTTGGAAGGAAAGAAGCTGCGAGTAAAAGGAGCTGCCTTCTTTTGGGGTCCTCTCCTCTGCTGGGCACTGGTGATGGTCTCTTTGTGCATGTCATCTAACAACTCTTTCAGGGACTCTGCTGTACTTCTTATGCAGATAAGGAAATTGAGGCTTAAAGATGTAAATAATTTACTTAAGGTAACACAATAAGTACAGTACGTGACTGCCCCATCCAGGACTCCTGTGCTTTCTGCTAAACTGTGCTGCTTCACACTATAGACAAGAAGATGACAGTCCAGAACTGGTGCTGATAGCAGGCAAAGGAGGCAGGCTGGCCCAGGTTGGCACCGGTGGCAGGCAGTGTGGGAGCCTACAACCCAGGGAGGGGGCACAGGCCCTGGCAGGAATGCAGGAGGAGCACCGTGGTCAGGTGTGGGTGAGAGCTGGAAAAAACGGACGACCCTGTGAGTGGGCAGGCCGGGGAAGGGCCCCACGTGGAGGGGCATCAAAGGACGGGGCAAGGGCCAGATGCAGGGGGCCTGTGAGCACCGATGTCCCACTTACTTCTTGTTTAGGGTGACAAGTGGCATCTTTTTGGGTCAGGGCAGGTTGGGATGACGTGCCACACATTTATCAGTGAGAGAGCCACTCACCATGTGAGGGCACAAACACACTCGGTGCTGCCACCTTTTGACTCACTTGAGCATGTGAAAGTGTTGGGTGTCACAGAAGAATCACTGGGAAGAGAACCAGCGAGTGCAGGTCAGCTCTCCTAGTGAGGCACAGGGCATTCACATGGGAAACGCATTGTCCCAGACCCGCAGCTTCCTGACATGTGACCATGCAGAGCCTTCGTGCTGTTCTACCATATAATTGGACCTTATTCAAGAGGAAACTCTCAAGAGGAAACTCTGTTCTGTGTTAGGTATCAGGCAAATCCCCCGGGAGGTGATATCCCTGGGCCTAGAAAGACGAAGCTCTGCTGTTGGCTAACGTTCCTGTGTGCTGAGCTCGTCAGTGTGCCTCCACCGAAAGGACCCCATACATTGCCCTGACCACTGTTGCAAGGCCGCAGGCTCACTGCTCCTCACTGCACTTTGCTGCTGAGCCCCTGTGCTCACTGCCCTTTCCAAGCCCTGCCTCTCCCTTTAGTCCCCTAAACTCCGTTTTTCCAAATCACTTGCAGCCCTTGATTGATTTTTAGCACTAAGAAGATTCATTATTTAGACAGAGTGATTAAACAAAATGCAAAATGTTTAATGCAAAATTGGTGAGTCCTTGGCAGCTCCCTCAAGGTTGTTCATTGGCTTTTGCCTTCAAAAACATTTACTGGGAGCAGGAGGCAGCACAGGACAGAGGTGGCCCGATGCTCCTGGAGTGGGGGCACTGCCTGGCATTAGATGGCACAGCACAAAGTGCCCAACAGGGAATTGGTGGCATAGCGAGCAAGAAAGAGCTATGGGAGAGCCCCCAGATATTGGCCGAGAGCTATCTAATTGGAGTATTAGATACTCCCCGTGGGGACGGGGTGTCAGAGTCAGAGCACTCTAGGCAGAGAGACCTGGTGGAGGTAGAAGAGTATGTTCTTTCAGGCTATTCCCAAGTTCATGTTGGCTGACAGAATCAGCTGGTAAGGGCTGGGCGGAACTGAGGAGTACAGGTTCACTTCCCTGGGCCGTGGGGTCCTCACTTAAAGCATGTACATAGGTTGGATCTAAGTTTGTTGGTTTGTTGGTTTGCTTGCCTTAGTTAGCCCACTCTGGCAGCATGGACAGGAGAATAGATGGGAAAAAAGGTACGAGTTAGTCAGCTTGTCACTAATACTTGACCCTGCGATGGAGTCCCTATTTGCTTTAGCTCCTCATGCACACAGTCCCTACGCTGAGGCCTGCACAGTTGGAGGATCAACAGGAAGAAGAATGTACAGTCTGTGCACAGCACTCCCTCTTGGGGCGCCTTGGGCTGGGCTGCTGTGAACCCAGACTTCCCTGGCCCAGTCCCCAGCCTGCTGCACCTGGTCTGGGCAGGACCAGTTTCCCTCCCTGGGCCTGAGCGGTGGGGACGGGCAAACTGGGCCTCAGTTTCCAGAGGTGTGTTTCTTCCCTTGGGCTCAGAATCACACCTCAGAATCAGAGGACTCTGACTCTGGGAGCCCCTCTGAGTAGTTCATGTACACTTTACTTGTTCGGTGTGTTTCATACACATTCTCCTTGAATTACGATGGGTAACACCCTGATAAACCCTTCTTAATTTGAAAATCATAAGTCAAAATTGCATTTAATACACCCGACCTACAAACATCACAGTTTAGCCCTGCCTGCCTTACACATGCTCAGCACACTTACATTAACCTACAGTTGGTGAAATCATCTAATGTCTAATGCAACGACTACGCTGCAGAGTGTGGGTGGTTTACCCTCATAGCCATGTGGCCGACTGGGCCTGAGCCTCGCTGCCGCGGCCCAGCTTCATGAGAGAGTATCACACTGAGTATTGGTAGCCCAAGAAAAGACCAAAATTCAAAATTTGAAGTATGGTTTCTATTAAATGCATATCACTTTGGCAACGTCGCAAGGCTGGAAAGTCCTAAATAGAAGCATTATAAGTCAGGGACTGTCTGTACTTAGATTTGGCTCATATCTGGGCTTCCGAATGGCAGTGTTGGAAGGGCCCTGGGTTTTCATGCAGTTTTGTGATTTTCAACCTGGGTCCTGGGAGGTGCCTGAGGGAGAGGCCAGGGGGCAGGGCCATGAGTCACCCACCTTCTCATCAGCCAAAGTACCTGTAGCTATCTATTATTTGGTTTGTGTGTATACAGTAGTTCTGTGTAGGATATAATTTCTAATCAAGGTGTAATTTAATCCAGTAAAATGCACAGTGCGGAATTTTCTCTAACTAAAGAATTTTACATCATGGTAAGGATACATGGCCTTCCCTATTCTGGGCATTGGCTCTGGGCCCTGACAGATCCCAGCTAGCTAGAGACCACCTCTGCAGTGCTAAATGCCATGCCAGGAATGGAGCAGTCCACCGGGAGGCTCACAGCCACCCTACATCTGACACGTGTTCCCACTCAGGCCCCTTTTCTCTTCTGCCTAGGCTTTGACTTCAAGACCTGCAATGTGCTGGTGGCTTTGGAGCAGCAGTCCCCAGATATTGCCCAGTGTGTTCATCTAGACAGAAACGAAGAGGATGTCGGTGCCGGAGATCAGGTAACTGAACACTGAGCATGGGCACTGGGTCAGGATGCCAGTGCAGTGCCGCCTGTCTCTACCCTGGCTCTGACACGTGCTGGGCAAGATCCTGAACAATGGGTTAATTGCACTGTGGGGTGGCCTCTCCTCCTAGAGGATCACAGGGAGGCACGTACCTGGAGTGAGTTGCATACCCCTGCATCAGGGCAGCCACTTGAGGACCCCACTGGCTGTGGAAGGCATTGGTCACTGGTGCCGATTTGCCCTCGTCTCCCCCTTGTAGAGCATTTTTGGCATCAGGGACCAGGGCTTCCCCTCCACAAGTGCCCGGTGCAAATGTCGTGTGTACGAGGCACCCAGTATAGGTAGGAGTGCAGCGAAGTTTTGAATTTGAAGGAAGTTGTCCTGTATCTAAAGCGGGTGTTGCTCAGTTGGCTCTCTCCCTTGCTGCAGGGTTTGATGTTCGGCTATGCCACCGATGAGACAGAAGAGTGCATGCCCCTCACCATCATCCTTGCTCACAAGCTCAACTCCCGGATGGCAGACCTGCGACGCTCCGGGGTGCTCCCCTGGCTGAGGCCTGACTCGAAGACTCAGGTGAGTCTCTTCCTTTGCCTCCTTGGGAGCTCCAGACAGATACTTCAAGCACCCCCCAAATCCTCCTGATTCTTGTTCCTGTTAAGATCAAAATCTTCAGTCTCAAAACTCAAAGAATTGTTGATTTTGAAAATAACTATTTATTTGAAAATCTTTAGCTCCAGATGTTTTCTTCCCTCATTTTATTACCAAAAAATTTCACAAATACCAAAAAATGAAAATAATTTTTTAAAGATTCCTTTTGCCTTCTTAGCCTGGGTTCACTCTGGTTTTATATTTCTCCAATTCCTGCCACAAACTTTTCAACTGGTTCCAAACTTTTGGTCCCTGCTTTGCCACAAAGGCAGGCCTCTACATCCTCAGCAAGCCCCGAACACTGCCTGAACAAGGATTTTCGGCCTCTGTGTGGGGTTCTTTTTCTTCGTTTCTCATAAAAGTGCTTTGTCTTTGCCGTTTCTGACTCTGGGCCCTTGGGCTCTGACCACCCTGCTCCCTGCAGAGTAGAAATCCCCACTAAAGCCTGCATCTGAAGGCCAGTGGAAATGCGAGTGTTAGCACACTTGGTGGCCACCTATCCACACTCCCTGTCCACAGCCCTCTCTATTTAACCCTGATGACCCAGGTGGCCCTTTTTCTTGGGGTTCCTCTTCTACAGGCTGTTGGCTCTTCTTCCACACTTTCTCCCCTTCTATCCGTGCTAGTGGATCCAGTTGCATCTGAGCTCACTCAACCCCCAAATCATCCAGCTGCAGTTCTCTCTGAATCACCAGCCCCGTTTTTCATTCACCCTGCCAACAAATGTGCCCAAGAGCCCACTGTGTGCTGCTGCACTGTCGCCTTAGCTGAGGAGAGTTCGATGGAAAGCCACCTCTCCCCCACATCCGCTCAGTGCCCTGTCACCCCCCCACTGTTCCCCACATGGCACCCGGCTGCTCCAGCCCATTTCCCAGACCAGAGCCAGGAGCAGTGCCCAGCCCTTCCAAGGGTTTTTCCTACTGAGAAACCAGTTTCTTTCCTTTGGGCTTCACTTACAATTTCCTAATATCTTCTCAGAATCTTCCACAACTTTCTGCTTCCTTCAGTGGAGAGGGAAACCCCTCTTGTTATTTTGACATTCAGAGCTTTTACAGTCTTTCAAATTTGCCTTCCTCTGCCTCCCCTCCTGCAATCTTTGCTTAATCTATATTATTTTATTCATGTCTCCCTTGTTTCTTAGTGCTTTGCCCCTGTGCTTCACCCTGAACATTACTTGGGCTTTTCTCTGGTTCCCATCTGTCTGTCAGTGGTCAGCCAAGTCCCTACCTCCTCATGGTTTCCCCGGACACCACGAGATGGGGCCTTCTCTTGCCCCTGCACTTGGAATTTGGTTCACGTGATTTTACAGCTCAGCATGGTGCACGTGACTGGTCCATTGCTCCCGCTGCACAGACATGCATCCTCTGCACCCTGCGCGTAAGGCTATGAAGGGTGGAGGGTGCGTGTTGGCTGTACCTGGGGCAAGGAAGAACATCTGTGGCCTAGACGAAGCCCTTCCGTCGGACTTCTGGTGTGATTTCCGTGCCCCCACAGTGGGCGGGGTAGAGTCTGCAGCGTTCCTCAGCTGCTCTTTGAGGTCGTGGGCAGTAGAGCTCAAATGCGAGATGGTGTTGGTGCCAGAAGGAAGGGGTGCGCAGATGCCGGGCTGTCCTGCCGGTCCTGTGCTTGAGCTATGTTGTGGGGCAGAGAGTCATAGAAAAGGCAATCCCAGAACAGGGACGGGAGGAAGCGGCGGAGTCGCTGAGTTTTCCTTTATCGTCTGCGAGATGAGGGCTGGAGCTCCACCTGTAGGCCCGGCTGAAGTAGCAAGGCTTTCTCTTTGCCTACTAGTAGGTTTCCCGGCTGAGAAGGCAGCCAGGGAGGGCGAGGGTGGGGGTGGGCTCTTTCAGTGTTTCCCTTGCTGCAAGGATACGCTGAATTTTCTTTAAAATGCCACTTTGGCTACCAGAATGGACCTTGCTCCCCTGCCCCAGGTGGCCCTGAACCTGCTGGCAGTGCGAGGGTGCTGGTGTGAGTCTGCCGACAGCTCCTGCACCCACAGGCTGCTGCACGGTGGGGGACACTGTGCCAGGACCCACTGCTAGGCCTTCTTCTCTCTACCCTACTGGTAAAGGATTTTCATCGTCTACCCAGTGTTGACTGTGAACAGAACGAATCTTTCCACCTGAACAAATTCCTCCTGCTGATACGGAGAATTGAGTGGCAGCACGAGGGCTATTTTTGTACCTGCTCAGAGTTTGTGATTTCTGTGGTGTGTTTTTCCCCTGACACGATGAGATAAGAGCCATTCTGGAGCCCTTTGCTCTGCCACAGTTCTGTGGTTCTGCAAGGAAACAGCTTAGGGGAGCAGCGTGGGAGGTCGGGAAGCAGGGGGCCGTGGCAATGGGCCTCAGCATCTCCTCAGGATATGAGCCTTTTCCTGAGGCCTGATGGGGCAGATCTAGTCCTAGAGCCAGCCACAGGGCCTCCCCTCCTGGCAGCCCCCCAGTTCTCGCTCCCTCTCACAGGGCCCTGAGTGTGCACGCCCAGCAGTTAAGGGTTGTTCCCAGTCCACAGATGTTGGTGTGCATCTGCCCATCCCACAAGGGTCAGGCTTCATGTGGGAAGGTTCTTTCTCTTCTTTTTCTTGACTCCACTCTGTTGCTCTATGGACCAGACAGGACACAGAGTAACAGTCTGACACAAGTCCAGTGTTCGAAGGATATCTGAGTGACTTGGGTTTGCAGAGACCTTGCGGGAGGCACAGCCCCAGAAAGGCACTGCTTGCTGCCCGTGGTCCTGTCGAGGCCCTGGGGTGGGAAGCAGTGCTGTGACTGCCAGCCGGTGTCTCTACCAGAGCCCTTTGGCATAGCTGCACTCCTGCAGGCCCCATACACTCCACAGCCCCTCTGGGCACAGCTCTTGTGGGTTCATACTGATTGGGTAGCAATGGGGCCTATGGCTCCAGCACAGCCCAAGGGGGTCTGGAGTGACAGCCTCCTGCTGCATGGAGCCCCAGCTACCAAGCCACACAGCCCCAGGTCAGAACCTGGCTTTCCCGGCTGTGTGACTTTGACCCAAGGCATTTATATTCTGGAACCTCAGTTTTATTGTCTTTAAAATGGGACCAGTAGCAGCTTCTCATAGCTTTGGGCATGGTTTCTAGCATTCAGTGCATGCTCAGTCAATGCTAGTTTCTTTTCCCAGCCTCATCTGCCATCTCCTTCCCTCTCACTCTGCAAGCCCAGAGTGCTCAGACTGCTCCCCTTTGTTAACCATCAGACCAGGCTGTGGCGTCAGCCTCTTATGCTCACTGAGGTGTCAGTAAAGGGCAGGGGAAAGGGCACCGGGGAGAAGCATTTTGTCTGTGCTGCTGTGGGAATGACACGAGCTTTTGGATCAGGCAGAGCATGGTTTGGCTTTGGGGCTTTTCACTGACTGGCATGTGACTTAGACAAGTTGTTTCTCTTCTCATAAGCTTGCTTTTCTCATTGGCAAAGTGGAGATAACTAACAATGCCTGTCTTGCCAGAATGGCTTAAATATTAATTGATAATGCACAGAATGGGCATGAACTGGTCCATGCTGGTAGAAGTTATATTAGATCTGAGCCCGTGGCCTGATCTGCAAGGGTGGGCAGGTTCCATCCCTCAAGGTGATCTCAGCTTTCCTTTCATTTACCAAAACACCCAGAGCTGCCAGTCCACAGCTGGCAGCTCCTTCTGTCTCAGCCCCCCTGACTTGAGTCCCTCTCACTCTGTCCCTACAGCCAGGAAGTCTGCTGTCCCTATATGCTTCCAGAGCTCCTCTGCCGAGAGGCTGGGACAGCGGGCGTGTGGCCCATAGACTCCTGTGTCCATAGAAGGAGCCAGGATAGCTTGACCCTGGGCCATAGAGGGCTAAGAGAGGGCTTTGGCCAGGGGACACTGGTTGGTACCCAGAACCCTTTGAAATAGCAGTAGAGGAGTCCCATGGGTTATAGAGAGGAAACTCTATAAACATCAAAGTCTCCGAGTGGCACTAATTGTGGTCACAGGCAGGAATAGCTTATGCCTCATGCCCAGTCATCTCAGAGCACTGGGCCACTATTCAAGTAACAGCATGTGTCAGATTAACTTTCTTGAAGGCCCTTCGGGGACAAGCGGGCCCCCTTGGTTCCTGGGAGCCCTGCCTACCTCTTTGCCAAGCGGTGATGTGTCCTCAACTCAGGACAGGGCCTTACAATGCCTCCTCCTGCCCTTCTGACCAACAGGTGACAGTTCAGTACATGCAGGACAAGGGTGCAGTGATCCCCGTGCGCATCCACACCATTGTCATCTCCGTTCAGCACAACGAAGACGTAACACTGGAGGACATGCGCAAAGCCCTGAAGGAGCAGGTGATCAAGGCCGTGGTGCCAGCCAAGTACCTGGATGAAGACACCATTTACCACCTGCAGCCCAGCGGGCGGTTTGTCATTGGCGGTCCCCAGGTGCGCCCCAGTCTCTGAATGAGGCTCTGATTTGTCTGTTGCCTCCCCGAGCACAGAGACTATAGGAGGGGGCTTGTGTGACTCAGCCAGGTCTGGCCTTGGACAAAATGTGAAGTCAGCTCACTCTCTGTGAGATTTGCAGTGAACTGGGTACATGTCCCCAGGATTCTTCCACTAGTGTTGTCTGTCCCCCCTACTCTAGACATCCCACCCTTGATGTCATACTTGTCCAAGTGGCTGCTGCCTCATCTGTTAATGTGCCAACTTACCTTCACAAACGACTGATTTTTACCAGGTGGTGTTTACCAGGTCTTTGCCACAGGTTACCTTCAACTTCTGTGGGCAGCAAGTTGGAGCAGTTCATTATGTGTGGACACCTGCTGCCCCCTTCCTCCTGTCCCACAGGAGTGAGGAAGTGAGATTGGCATAGCACCTCTGTGAGGCTGCAGACCTCTGCCAGGGACGTCAGTGGCGAATGTGTTGCCATAGAGCAGAACCCCCATAACAGGTCCTATGACCAAATGTAGTGCAGACACACATGTTGAAAGAAAGGTCAAGTTTGCTGTATTTTCTGCAGGACCTCTTACAGGCTAGAACTATGAATGTGAATGATGGATCTCTAAGCAGGGGTATATAGTATGCCCTTTCCTCAAATCATTTAACATAGAGCCCCAGCTGCCTTTTAAACACCGTTATTGACTGGTGTTGCACAGAACAGACAGGAGTAAACGAGCAACATGCCATTTACTGGGTGGCACCGGCAAGGGGCACAGCTGAGGGTGTGTTGATTACAGTGCAGCTTCCTCCTGTAGTTGGATTTCTCCACTACCATTGACTCATAAAAACGAAGGTACTGGGAGCTGACCATGACCCCAGCTGGCTCATCATTTGTGCTTTCTAATGAGGCTCTGACAGCCTACTTGACTTCTGTAGCTGGTCAGTGACTGACCTGGAATTATAGCCAGGGTATCTGGCTGAGTCCTAGCCAAACAGCCTTGGAAACATGCTCCCAGGCAGCTGCAGGGTACCGTTTCCAAGTTGTAGTGCAGCGGCCTTCACAGTGCTCCAGCACCCCTCCTCCCAGTCCAGCCATTTAGCGGCTCTGGTTCTCAGCTCCCCAGGTTCTCAGCTCCCCACTCTGTTTCTTCCTTTCCCCCTGCAGGGGGATGCGGGCGTCACTGGCCGTAAGATTATCGTGGACACCTATGGCGGCTGGGGGGCACATGGTGGCGGGGCCTTCTCCGGGAAGGACTACACCAAGGTGGACCGCTCCGCAGCTTATGCTGCCCGCTGGGTGGCCAAGTCCCTGGTGAAAGCAGGGCTCTGCCGGAGAGTGCTTGTGCAGGTGAGTAAGACCCCATGCCACTCTGACCCCACCAGCTCTGATGGGAAGGCCACATACTTTGCCAAAGGATATGACTCTGTGTGTGTCGCACTGGGCATTGTGGCCAGTACCCTGAAAATGTGGGACAGGGATAAAAATCTTCAGGGAGAGGGCCATGTACAGAAACTGCCCACCATGAAGACAGCAGGGATTTCTAGGCAGACAGATGGGGGAACGTGTTGGGCAAGAAGTGCGTGATGTGTGGTTCCAGCTGCCCTTCCTGAGGACAGGAAAGCTTCTGTGAGGGGCAGACCTCTGCTCAGAGGCTTTGGTCCCTGACCCTGGTCTCTTCTGGAAGGTTTCCTATGCCATTGGGGTGGCAGCACCACTGTCCATTTCCCTCTTCACCTATGGAACCTCTCAGAAGACAGAGAAAGAGCTGCTAGATGTGGTTAATAAGAACTTTGACCTTCGACCTGGAGTCATTGTCAGGTAAATATGCCACCTCACACTTGCAGGCAGGACATGCACATGCTCAGCTCACCTGAAAGGGAAGCAAGCAGTAGGGTCTTCAAGTTCTTGGCCCAGCACAACGCACACCCCAAGTGCAGGCGTTTGGTGTTCAAGTTGAGAGGTCTGCGTAAGATCCCTGCTGGCCCAGCAGGTGCTAAGTCCCAGTGGGAGGTCTTAGGAAAATAATTATAAAGCCGAATGGCTAAGAATTCAGTCAGCAAGTCCACTCCCATGTGTTCTCATTTCTAACACCATCCCTGCTTTCTGGAGCTTGCTGACTTGATATTGGTCTGGGCCAGGTCAGCGGGACGAAGAGGAAAAGGTGCTGTGGGGCTAGAGTGCAATTCTGGTTCCTGGTCAGGCTGTCCCTGAACACATGAGAACGCTTCCCAAGAGCCAATCACCTCACAGGACATGGTATAGTGTAGACAGGAAATTTATGGAAAATTGCTCTGTGGGATAGGCTGTTACTCCTGAACCTGAAATTCAGAGAAAGAAGCTTCTTCTTTCCCATTGAAAATGACCCTTTATTCTGCTGGACACACAGGGATTTGGATTTGAAGAAGCCCATCTACCAGAAGACTGCATGCTACGGCCATTTCGGAAGAAGCGAATTCCCGTGGGAGGTTCCCAAAAAGCTTGTGTTTTAGAGTGAGGAGCTGGGCCTGGCCTTGTCCTGGAGGCATCTGGGCAGCCATGTTCCCCTGCTCCAGGATCCCAGCTCTCAGCTCTCCCAGACCAAAGACTGCTGGCTGTGGTCAAGAGAGTGTCCTCCCCACCCCAGCCCCGCCCCACTGCTCCCTCCTGGGCAAGGCCTGGACCTCTGATTTAGCCCTATCCCGTCATCATCATGAATGGCAGGAAGCAGGCAGCGTCCTGGTGCTGAGGGTCCGATCTCCTCGTGAGGACAGTCACGATGTTCCCCTACCTCTCCCTCAGACAAGGTGATGTTAATTTAACAGAAAAACCTACCAGGAGTAAATCACCTCTCCTCCCCCAAAGCCTGACCCCAGGCCACATCCCCCATCCCCTGGCATGTGCTGAGGTCAGTGCACCTCACAGATCTCCAGCCAGAGCCTTGAGCCAGGGCCGTCACAAAGAACCTCCCAGGCCAGGCTTCTGGCCACTATATGAACAGGGGCTGTCATGGCCTAAGCACCTACAATGGGCAAGGGTCTGAGCTAACCACTGATGCCATTTCTTCTTCACTGCAACATGATAAGGTATCACCTTTGTTATCCCTGTTTGTATACAGGGAAATGAAACAAAGACCATCTATGTAACTTTCACAAGGTCCCACAGCCCCATGTGTCAGGGCCTAGACATGAATCCAGATTTGACCCAGGAGTCTGGACCCCACCCAATCCCCCAATCTCATGCCAGAAACAGGACTGAGCAACGACAAATCAGATTGAAGTGAGGCTTTGGCCTCTGTCCTAAAGACCTGAGGTTGCTGGGAATTAGGGGATTAACTCACTGGCTCTTGGTGAGCCCTGAGCAATGATCTGAAAATTCAGGACAGAAAGAAAGGACTGTTCATTTGCCTTATTTATATCGGAAGACAGTTCAGGGTGAGCTGGCTGGGCTGGAGTTTGGAATTAAGAAGCAACCACATAACCTCAGCCACTGACCACCTAAGCACATAAAGGGCTGGATCTCTGGGGTAAGTGAGTCACGTCTAGTCCAGTCCCATCTGGGTTTCCAGGAGTAGGAGAAGTAGCTCGTCCTAGTACAGGTGGCTAGCCCCTGAGACAAGGTTCTGGAACCCTGTGTCCTTTAAGTCTTTCTCTCCCCCTTTGGGTCTTTTGTAGCCCTGCAATCTCAGTGCTGTTAGAATAAGAGGGTGAGCTCCTCAGATCCTCCTGCCAGAGAAGCCAGTCTTAAGACCCAGATATCCAATGCTCGGTGGTGACCTAGGAGGCAGGGCTTGAATCGCAGGGGGAGACAAGTGGGCGGAGATGTCGTGGGAGATCCTGCCTTTGCCAGGTGGCGTCTGGGTCTACTTCTGAGGGAACCAAAACGTCCACAGTGTGACATCTTGGAAACTGTATGTTCGCCTGCCTTTCCATCCACGGTCACCCACCCTACCTGTCCTCAGCCTGGGAAGCATCTCTGCCTTCTTCCCAGCTCCCCAGACTGCAGGCTCAGGTAGGGGCCTCCATGGGCCCCAGGAAAGCACTGGGGACTGGGCTTCTTTCCAGGGCACATGGTGCTGGTTCGGGCTGCGATAGGCAGCCCAAGATGCCTCACCTGGGAGCAGACCCCCTATTTCTGGACTCTAGGCTTAAAAAGACAGAGACCCGTAGGCATCTCCTTCCATCAGGGGAAAGGAAGCTATGGGGAAGAAAAAGAAACCCAAATTACCATAAAAACCTAGATTTTGTGTATGACACAGGAAGCCCTGGTCTTTCCAGTTACCAAAAAGTCTCCGGTTCTTTTCAGGAATGGGAGGCACAGCTTTGAAGCTGGTCGAGTTTCTCTAACTCAGGTTATACTCAAAGTGAAAACTGATAATTTCCCCACCCCCTAGAGAAATAAGATCTTTTTTTCTGTCAACATTGTTTATATAGAGCCCTTATTGTTTTTTGCTAGGACAGTGAATAAAGACCCATGGAGCAACTCTGTGCTTAGTTGTTCTTGTCTACAAACCCTCTGAAACCTCCCCTTCGAGCGGCATCACCTGGTTCCTCCAATCCTCAGCAAAGTGGGTGTCTTCTCCTTGGTGGTCCCCCAAATGGGGGCTTTTGGTTCCAGGTCATGTGGGGCCCACCCAGCTTGGACTGAATTTTACCGTGTACCTGCTACTGTGCTGTCTCTGCATTACCGTAGTCTTTCCATACCACATGCCCCGAGACAGACAGTCCTAGGAAACCCCTGTAACGTGTGGAGAACCTGAGGCCCGAGAGGGTTAGGAATGTGACCAAAGGCACGTGGCTGCCAGGTGGCTCCTCAGTCCTCAGAGGGTGCTCTCTTGATCGCCATGTGTTGCTGCCCTTGGTCCTTGCCTACGGTTCATTCTCCTGCCCCTTCCTGCATGTTATGCGTGGTAAGGCTGGCATGAGGCAGGAGCTCAGGCAATGTTTGTCAAATGGTTGAAAAAGTGCAGTGGATGAAGGGTTTGGTCTTCGGAGAGATGAGCCAAGCCATTAATTGGGTGCTCGTTTTCTTTTCACACCATGTTGTGAGGAGAATCAACAGATGGTTATTTTTGTTAGAAATTGTCACTGCAGGAGCCTCTGAAGATGTGGTCCTGAGTGCCTGGACTGAGCAGGTAGGGAGGTGGGACCAGCAATGTTTCTTACAAACACACAGTGGCGAGAGGAGACACCTCTGGAGAATTGCCACAGTCCAGGCTGAGGGCAAGGCCTGAGGAGGGGATCCTGATGTGAGAGAGACTGACCCAGCATACCAGGAAGGGCAGATGTGCAGAAAAAACCTCAAAAGTGGCAGAGAGGAAGAGAAAGCCAAAAGCAGGAGTGTTCATCTATCTTGTCTGAGACAGGATCTGCCTTGAGATGTCACTGCATGGGTTATGCAGTGAAATATTTTTCCTAGAAAATAAAACATATTTTTTAAGCACACATACAAACATAAAACCTCACATGAAACACATTGGGGACTTCCAGTCAAGATGGAGGTATAGGTAGGTACACTTTGCTTCCTTGCGCGAGCAAAAGAAGGACAACGACAGATTTTAAAACAAAAAACAACCAGAACTTCCAGAACATCTAGCTGTATGGAAGTCCAACTACCAAGGAGTTAAAGAAACATTCATCCAGACTGGTAGAAGGGGCAGAGACAGGAAACCTGGCAGCAAGGATGCCTCACAAGGCTGCGGCTTGTGGACCAGATTCATGTGCCAGATATCCCACATTCATGTGCCAATAAGCCAGGAGGAACAACTGGGGAGCGAGACAGACTGCACAACCCAGCGTTCCAGCATGGAAAACTAAAGCCTCAAAACCTCTGGCTGTGAAAATCTGTGGGGGTTGTGGTGGCAGGAGAAACTCCCAGTCTCACAAGAGAGTCCGTTGGAGGGGCCCACAGGATCCTAGAATGTACACAAGCCCACCCATCTTGGAATCAACACCTGAGAGGATACAATCCACTTGTGGGAAGCAAGGGAAGTGACCGAAAGTGGGGAGAGAACCAAGGACATTGTTCTCTTTCTGACCCCTCCCCTACATACAGTGCCACAACACAGGGAAGTGGCTTACCCTGCCCTGGTGAATACCTAAGGCTCCACCCCTGACAATGTAACAGGTGCGCCGAGACAAAGAAATATGGACCAAATGAAAGAACAGGTCAAAACTCCAGAAAAAGAACTAAGAGATAAGGAGATAGGCCCACATACTAGATGCAGAGTTCAAAACACTGGTAATCAGGATGCTCACAGAAATGATTGACTACAGATGCAAAATAGAGGAAGAAGTGAAGGCCATACAAAGTGAAATAAAGAAAAATATACAGGGAACCAAGAGTGAAGGGAAGGAAACTGGGACTCAAGTCAAAGATTTGGAAGAGATGACTAGCTGTCATCCTGCTCTCCAGCTATGACAAAATATTAGCAAACTGAATACTGCAATGCATCAAAACGATCATACACCATGATCAAATGGGATTTATTCCAGGAATGCAAGGTTGGAACAACATATGCAACTCCATAAATGTGATTCACTACATAAACAAAATGAAGGATAAAAACCACATGATCATATCAATAGATGCAGAAAAAGCATTTGATAAAATCCAGCACCTATTTATGATAAAATTCTCAGCAAACTGGAAATAGAGGGATCATACTTAAACATATAAAGGCCATACATGACAAACCCACTGCCATCATCATACTCAGTGAACAAAGTGAACTAATAAGATGTTTTAATTTGCTCCTGTCTCATTTCTATTTCTCCTTTTTCCTTGTGTTTCATTTTCCATTTCTAACTTTCTAAGCCGCATGTTAGTTCCAGTTAGTTAGCAAAATTTACTCAAGAGGGAATTCTAAAATTTTCATGTGATTGTTTTCTTTCAATTTTCTCACGTGTTTCTAGTGTCACTGACAGGCAATTACAGAAAATAATCTCTGTTATGTTGAGCTTTTCATCGTAGTCTAAAATGGTGAACTCTATAAGTGTTATGTGGTCACCTGATGTTGTCAGGGTATAGATTTTCATGTATTTCAATCTGTTTAACATTTAAAATTATTTCACATATACTTATGTTTTAAATTATATAATTCAGATATTCCTGTGGATAGGAATTTTAAGCTTTCCTTAGGAAGCAACCAAAAAGAGAGAACAATAATTAATGTGTGAATTCTAAGGAATGATGGTTTTATCCTTTCTTCCCCTTCCCTCTCTTCCCCTGCTTTGCCCTTTCCCTCCGTCCCTCCTACTTTCTCTTTCTCATTTCCTTGTCTTTCAAGACATGCACTGAGCACCCTGTCTTGGGACATGGACTGAGGAGCCCAGGGGTTATGGGTGGGTATGTGCTTACCACCTGGGCAGGGAAAGGGAGGGCCTTCCAGGCAGAGGGAGCAGTGTGGACACAGCATAGAGTGGGTCGTCTGGGACCATAGAAGGTAGGGTTTCAGTAGAGGTGGGGCTGGGGGAGTGTGGAGTTGAGGGTGTGTGACTTTGTTGCTTCCCACCCCCACCTTCTGTAGTGATTGTCTACCCTGATCGCCAGGCCGAGCTTTGGCTCTGGGTGCAGCCCCAGTCTCCTCTGTGTTGTGACCCAGCAGGCCATGGTGGCCACAGGGGCACTTCACTGGCCTAGGGACCTGGGCTGTGGTAACAATGAACCTGGGGTATGACATGGGGTTTTGTGACAGAAGAAGTTTTGGATTTGAGACCAAGCCTTGCTCTCCCTGGATTAGAGTGGGAGATGGTGGAGGGTATCGTGGCCATAGTTCTCTTGTTTTTCATGGACTTATTCAGCCAGTGAAAGAAAGACATTCTGTACAGAAAGACAAGGAACACACCTACAGCATTTCAACACAGGTTCTAGAAAAATGTAAAGCTCTCATCAGGTTTTTTTCTGGGATAGAAGAAGACAAAAGCCCAGAAGCTCATGATGCCCTGGACCTGTCTAAACTGGACCTGGAGCTACAGAAAGTGAGTCAAAGGTTTTACAGAAAAGCTGGGAAGGACTGTTTCTTCTTCTCAGGACCAGGTTTTGTTCCTTGAACTGAAAGCTCATGATCACTGAGAGTTCGGGAGGCTGGAAGAAATTATACCCTCCCCAGATAGGAGGTGCACACCTGAGACAAAAAGAAAAAAAGTAGTATATCAGAGCTTCTGGATGTAGATCCCTCCATGGATCTGACCCAGATGACGAGTTTGTCAGGAAGCATGTGCCACCTCCCCTTACCACCCCCTTGGTTGCCAGGTTCCCCGCCACATCCCCCTTCCTCTGCTTCATTCCCAGAGGCCTATGTCAGCAGGGGCTTCTCTTCCACCCCTTCCTCCAGGAAGCCCAGGAGGGCACGGAGCTGGAGTCCCACGAGGGGGCGTCCCCATTCTCCTTACCGTCCCTGAGGGGCCAAGGTTTCTCTGGACACTCTCATCCAGAAAATGGAAATGAGCTGCCTCGTGGTTCCACTGAGCCTGCAGGTGGCCCTGCTAGTCCAAGTCCCCAATCAGCATGAGGCCCTGTGTACTCCCTCACTTTTGTTCAGACGTGTTTTAAAAGTGCCTGTATCTGTTTTTAGTGTAAAGACTTTATATAAGTCTTTACTTTTTCTTGGGTTTTCTTAGATTTTACCTTTTCTCAGTATTATAAATAAACTTCTGTTTAGAATTTAGTAAATAGTGGTTATTTAAACTATTAAGTGTAATTTCTAGAAAACATAAGGAGTTACATTGAATTTGATAACACAATACACTATTTCTTAAAAACACATGCTACCATCTGGAGGCAGTTCAACCACCAGAGACATTAGAAATATTAGAGCACTTTCTCTCTGCAGGTGCTTCTCTGTCACTCAGTGGTAAGAGACCATGGAGGTTACTTCATGGTCTCCGTAAACAGTAGTTGATTAAAGAATGGATAGGCCCTGCTGATTGCGTGGAGGAAAGGTATATGGAATGAGGGACCCAGAGGCCCCTGGTGCTCTGAGCCCTGCAGGGCTGCTGCCCTCTGGTTTTCAGGGCTCTGGCCAGGATTTCACTAAATTCAGCTACTCAGAGCAGCAGAAGGTGGGTACAGGCCTGGTTCTCATTTCCACTCCACCTTACCAGGGGATCTGGTCCACTGGGGTCCTCAGTTTCTTCATCTAGAATGAAGAGCCTTCCCCAGTGTTTGTACAATTCATGTACCAAGGGCCTTAGGGACCCCTGTGCCAAGTTCTAGAGCACCTTCAGCCTTGGGGCTGGGGACTGAAGCGTGAGTTGCCATGCCCAGCAGTCCAGCTGAGCCAGGAGCAAGCATGCCAGGGCTTGATGTGCATTATGGGCAAAGAGCAAGGCCAGATGGAGTCTCTGGGTGACACGATAAGCAGTCTTGGGACCTTGGGCTTGGAAGAGGCCCACCATGTAGAATAGCAGTCTAGGCAGAGCCTGTCCAGGGCTTGGTCCACAGCTGTGGGCATTGTGGGCAGAGGATGTGCTGGGTTCTTCAGGGAAATCATGCCTAGGGTGCTCTGGAGTTAGCTGGAACATGTTTGAACCAGGTTCTAGAACCTGCAGGCTGTCCACCTCTGGAAAGTTATGGAACCTTGCTGAGCCTCAGTTTCCTCCTCTTTCAGAAGGGAGCCTCCCTTCCAGTGAGCCTTGGAGAGATATGGGAGGTGTAAAGGGTCTACTAGCTAGTGCCTGGTACCCAGCAGGGGCTCAGGAATGGACAGTGTTTCACATTAGGCTTCCCCAGCGCATAACTGTGAACCGCCTTTTGTGGGCTACTAGGGATGGGACAATTAGCCAGAAGAGCTCTGACACGGGGCAAAGACTGTATCTATCAGACTAGTCATGGGTGAGCAGAATTCTCTTGGATACAGCCTAGGGAAGTCAGAGGTTTAAACTGTGTCTCCTATTTTATCAAAACACCTGATACAAAGGAGCCCTCATGAAGATGGAATGAGTGAACAGGGAGGGTGATCAGTGACCTTGGCCTACACATCATGTGGCTGCTGTTTTTCATGTGGACACCAGGGAGCAGAACTGACTCACACATTCCCTGTGAGATGGAGAAGGGGCTCCCTCGTGGGAGTTCTGTGTGCTCCGTGGGGGTCAGCCCCAGGATTCAGGGACCTCCATCCCTCACCATGGATACCAGAGGCCATCTGGAACCCCAGAGAGGTCAAGACTCCTTCTACAACATTCCATCTCTCCAGAACAAGACGGTCCAGTTACAAATGTTTGTCAGTCTGACCAGATTTCTCAGGGCTTTGGTGAGGCTGTGCACCCTCTTGTCCCAGGCAACGTTCCCTTTCTCCTCTGTTAGAAAGGTACTTTTCTCGGGGGGGAAATGATCATACACACGAATGCTGTCCCATGCAGTGCTTGTGACCAGTGTCTCTGAACTAGGAGCTCCCCTCATCCCCATTTTACAGGTATGAAAACCGAGGTCCTTTGCAGGCTCACCATTATCAATGAGAAGCAGAACCCCAGCTGAACATGGAGTGGGGTTCGGTGTGTGCACATTCTCTAAGCACTCCCTCCCCAACCCACCTTGCTGTAATAATAGCTGGTGCCCTCAGTGGGAAAGGGGAAGGATGGCTGGGTGCCTCTGAGGGAGGGAGAGGAAGTGGTTGGCATTAGGCTCTGCTGGTCTAGAAAAAGGTATTTTTGAGTCTAAAATACTTCTCTTGTTGGAGGAGGGGTGCAGGCTTGGGAACCAACCCTTGCATGGGGCCCAGGACCCTTCTGTTCGACGAGCCTCTCACTTCTCTGGGCTCTATAGTCCCTTGTTCAGGACTGACCTTTTGGCCTTGATCGCTGTGGGCCTATAGGTGGGTGTAGTCCCCATGACGCACACAACAAGGTTGTCAGTCCTCTCCTTGCTCCTGAGCGAGGGGGAGGCTCAGACTTAGCCAGATGACACCTTCCCAGGGCTAGTGGTCCCTCTTTGGGGAACTGACCACTGCACATGCACACACACATGGACATGACACACACACTGACACTCCTATATTAACACAGACACACATGGACATATGCAAAGAGTTGATATGATATATACATGATCTCCACACATACCCTCCCCCCAGACACAAAAGCCACACAAACATCAAAAGACATGTCCATGGGATATGTTCCAGGGACAGTGCTGCTGGGTTACCGGGACAAGGTTTTTTGGCGGAAGCAGACATAGCTAGTGGCCAGTGTCCCTGCATCCCTAGAGTGGTCACCTGCCACCCCTGAAGTCTCTGTCCACTCTGAAAGTCCCTCCAGGCCTGGTTTCTGACTTTGGGCAGTGTGGGGTCCATGGCCCAGTGCGTCCCCTTACATCTCAAGTGGGGACATGGCCATAGAGCTTGGACTTAGAGTCCCAACTTTAGCAGAGAGTGGACCCTTGCTAGGTTTTCAGAGGGCTGAGTTTCTCTGGCTCGGGCCATGTATGAAGCACCAATTCAGTTTTATGTACATATATTTATATTAACACCATTCCCCAGAAAACCAAGATGTTGTTGGTAAAAGTTGTTTTAAAGAAGAGTTGATCTGAAGCTGGAGTCTTTATTTGTTCATAGTCAGTTCCTCCTAGGTCAGTGAAGAACATCTTCAGCACACACCCAATGGACCCTTCATGTGAGCAGACTGGAAAGCAGTGGTCACACGCTGGGGGCCTCTTCAGAAGGGCCCAGAGTTAGAAATAATGTGGATTCAGGGAAGCCCTTCTTCTCCCAGCAGAGGGCAGACATTGGGCTGGTCTCAGGGGCGTAGGTCCCTGCCACCATGTAGGAGTGGGACATGTCCAGGAAGGATCAAGCTTTCCCCCCAGTAGTTATCCAGGAGCTCTACCTGAATCGTCATCTTTTATTATTTCTTCAGCCCAATGAGACGGATACTCTTGGTAAGCCCTTTTCACAGGTGGGAATTGGAGACTTCACGGGGCTTAGGGTGGTACCCGAGGGCCCACCAATGCAGGTGACCCCTCTGTCTTCTGCACAGCCTCGCCTGCCCCCATGCACGGTGGCCCTGAGTCCTTGTCTGGCATCTGGCTCTGCTGCCCCTTCCTTACTGTGTATGTGGTACCTAGGTTGGGACCAGGTAGGAACTCAGGAAATATTCGTGCAAGTTTGAACAAGGGAATGAATGAAGTCCATCTGGTCAAGGAGGCTGGGTGGCACAGGATCAAGCCATATTTTGGAATGAGAATGATGGAACTGATTGAGTCTTCCCAAAATCTAACCTCTGCCCCTACTTGACTGTTCCACATAGTCCTCCAATTGCGAGTACAGCAAAAAAGAGACGGCCATTCCTTAGAAGATTATTTCCTTTAAAGAAGGCCCTTCAGTGGCAATCCTGAAGATTTGACCAGAGCCTCCAGGAAGATGCTAACCTCACTGTCAGTGCCAGTCAGTGGGGTCAGGAGGGTGGCAGCAGCTAAGGGACCTCATGGCCCAGGTATCAGACCTGGTAGAGCTCTTTGTCTCCATCCCTGATTCTTTCTTTCTCTCTTCCCCTCATAAGGAAATGGTGAGCATTGCTGAGATGGACTCAAGATGCCAAGACCCCAGGTGAGAATGCTGGTGGTGGCGAAAGGAAAGTATGTGCTTGGAAGATGCTCCACACCAGGTCTCAGAGAGGCAGAGGGTGCCTCAGACTCATCACGGTGCTCTCTGGTGTAACCTAACGAGTCTGCATGATGATTGTGAGCCAGGAGGTCAGGAGGCAGTGGCCAGCAGGCAGGAAGAGCATGGAGTCAGCTGCCCTGGGTGACGTGAGGACAGTTTCCAGAAATGGAGGTGCAGGGACTCAATGTGAAATGATGCTGATGGTCCATGATGGGAGGCTTGGGCGTCATCTATTGTATTCATCGATGGGAGGTCACTGATGATGTGGAAAAGAGCAGAGTAATGAGAAATAAGTGTAAATCTGATCACTCTCATATCTTATGCAATAAACTCAGGGTTTTGTTTGGTTTCAGAATAAAATCCATGACCCCACGTGCCTGAACAGTGCCCATGTCTCTGCCTCATTCTGGCTTCCTCTGCCCTCACTCACCACACTTCTACAGCTTCCTTGGTCTCTTGTTTCCTGAACAGGCCACTTGTCCTGTTCCAGGACCTTTGCACATGCTTTTCTTTTGCCAGTGAAGCTTGTATCTCTCTCTAAACAGTCACTTCCCTCTCATCCTACAGGTCTCAGCTGACATGTCACCTCTTCTGAGGGCACTCCTTCCCAGATATCCTTCCTAAAATAGATCCCTACAGTTATTTTCTTCCTGAGAGGTCGACACAATCTGTGTGAGGCCTGCCCGGTGGACCTGTGCTATTTGGTACTGCAGCGTCCCGCCCCTGTGCCGAGGGAGCATTGGAATTATGTCTCCCTCAGACTGAGACATGCTACAAATGTGAAATACATGTCATGTTCTGAAGATCTAGTAAGAAAAAAATGAATAAAAAAAGTAACAAATGATGCTTTTCTATTAATTACATGCTAAAATAATATTTTGAAAATATTGGGTTAAAAATCATTAAATTTCACCTGGTTTTCAAATTTATTTTAATGTGGATACCAGAAAATTTTAAATTATTTACATGGCTTGTATTTTATCTCTAATATTTCTGCCCTCAAATCTAGGCAACCCAAGTACCACGGTGAACTCCCTGCTCCCTGTTGAGGTAGGTGGTCCTACTGTGTCTCAGCTGAGGGTGCGAGCAGCCTCTTTGCTGAGGTCAGGAGCCTGCAGGATGGATGCCGTGAAGGAGCAGGGTGAGAGGACTAGGACCTCCGTCCCTACCCCATTCTCGAGACATTTTAAGCCGAAAGCTCCAGAGACCTTCCTCACTTCTTTGATGTTCAGGTATTTTGGAAAATGAAACCCAGACAATAATTAATATTAGGCCCCAAATCTCCATGTAGGGAGATACCGCTCCAACATCCCAGAACATGGGGGCCAAGCATTACAGGCCTTTCTGAAGAGAGGCTGTGGTCCCTTCTGAAATGCTTTCGAACATATAGGCAGAATGGATTCAGATATTATGGCTGTAATCTGAGGTTAAGTATATACAGGATTCACAGAAGGGCAATGCACAGACACTAGAACACGTCCAGACCATGGGACCAGGAAGAGCAAGCCTCTCTAGGGAGTTCTGCTGAAACTCTCGTAGCTGACTCGACAGCGGTGGAGGACTGAGCTCCTCTCCGGTCCTTTGTTTAGGCTGCTTCCTCGATCTGGAGGGCCCCTTTCCCATCGCTCATACCAACTCGTGTCGTTCCCTCCAAGAAGCCTTCACAGAAACCGAATCCCTGCCCCCTCCCCAGGGCTGGATGGGCCTCTTCTTCCTCTGAGTCCTTGGCCCCCACCACCATAGTCGCTCACATTCACATCTCATGTCCACATGCACAGCTGAGGACAGGGCCAGTCACCTCATGGCCCTCCCGGCTCTAAGCCCAGAGAGGAGCAGGGGCACAGAGAATGAGGATGTGAAGGGACTGAGCAAGGCTCCTCAGCTTCCTCCCTCCAGTGGATTGCTTCCTCCTGTTTCATCCTCCACCCACAAGTGGAACTCTCATGGACTTTGCTGGGTCCTTCTCCTTACCCCATCTGCTATGAAACCTTCAGTGAGGGATGATGAGGCAGGAGCGACATAGAAGATTCAGGTAACGAGGCCCTTGCGAACACTGAGGTTCTGTTTATTCCGTGATGAAAAGAGAAAACTCTAAAAGAATATTTGAATTCAGGCCTAATCTTTTCAGAGAATGATCAAGGTACTTGATACACCAAAAATGGGCTTGAGGACAGCAGGACTAGGTGTGAAGGACTGTCCTGGGCAGCTGTGCCTGTCTAATAGTCCAGGTATGAAAATGAAAACAGGATCTCAAATAGATACCCACACTTCCACGTTCATTTCAGTATTATTCATGCAGGCCAAGATATGGAAACAACCTAAATGGTTGCTATGTGTGAATGGATAAAGATAGCGTGTATATACATATAATTCAGCCACGGGAAAGAAGGTGTTCTTGCCATTTGTAACAATGTGGATGGACCTTGAGGGCATTATGCTATCTGAAATGCATCAGACAGAAAAATACAAATAGTCTGTGATATCACTTATATGTGGACTCCTAAAAAAAGCCCTAATCGTAGAAACAGAGAGTAGAGTGGCTGTTACCAGGGGCTGGGTGGAAGAAATGGGAGATGTTGGTCAAATGGCACCAACTACAGGTAAAAGGTAAGTAAGCGCTGGGGATTTAATGTACAGCAAGGTGGTTGTCGTTAACGGCACTGCACTATATACTTGAAAGCTGCTGGGAGAACAGATCTTTAATGTTTTCACCAAAGAAAGGAAGTGGTAATTATCTGAGTTGATGAGGGTATTAACACTATTCTGGTAATCATTTCATGATATACATGTATTAAGTCAACAAGTACACCTTAAATTTCACAATGTTATGTCAAGTATACTTCTATAAAGGTTAAAAAAAAAAAAGGCCTAAACGATGTGCTTCTCTGGAGTTTGGAAGGCACACAGGATAGCACTGAAAATGCTAAGGGCAGGGAGAAAGATGAGAAGGCTGTGCTGATAAAAAAAAAATTAAGAGAAAAACAAATAATGTGAATTTTTAAACAAATTGTCATTTTTAGGGACTAGAAATAGATATATTTATTGTTATTTTTCATGAAATTACATTTATTGGAGAGGCACCAATGTAATGTATATTTATTTAATGAACATGTTAACTATACCAGGGAATAACAGGTTCAGTTCTTTCCCTTCATGTTGTTGAGCTGCCCCCTAGATTCCCAAAATTAAACTTGGATCCATATAGTAAATTAACTTATTTATCCCTTTGTCTTTAGATACAATTAAAATGAGCACAGCCGCTAACTGTGGGAATACTTTGGCAGAGAATTTAAAGTGGATTTCAGGAGACCTGGGTAATAAGGTCTCTCTCTCTCTCTCTCTCTCTCTCTCTCTCTCATTTATTCCCTCCCTTCCTTCATCTCCCTCTTTCTTTTGTGTGTGTCTCCAGGTCAAAGAAAAATCATGATCAGAAAAAGAGAGACATGAAAACACCCCCCAGTTCTGTGCACTTGCAGGGTTCTCTTTTTAGAGGTTGCAGAAGGAGGGTGGGGGAGCCAGGATGAAGGAGATAAGGCCAGGTAGCTAAGTGAATAGTCATTTTATTAGAATTGTACATGACTCATGTTATAAACATGTGATTGCCATTGAGCTACATGACTTCAATGATTAGATAAACAGGTAATTTAAGCAATTAAATAATATACCCATGACATTCTATCACTTTTTAACAAAAATAATATCTGAATAATGCTAATTTCTTGATTTTGATGATTCTATTGTGGTTGTATAGGAAAACATATTTGTGTGAAAGCTCTGGGGTGATGGAGTATCATATTGACCACTTACTCTTACAGGTTCAGAAACAAATCTGTACTGCACCTGCAACTTTTCTATAAGTTTTTGATATTGCTTCAAAATAATAATAAAAAGAGTGAACCAAGGCTGAAATTTATATAAGCTGACCAAGACCGCGTGGATCAGTGGCAGCTCCAAATTCCAACTCAGAAGCGTCTGACTTCCAAATCCACGCCCTACCAACCAAGCGCACGGTCCTGGACATCCCAGGCACCTCTCTCCAGAGCCTTTAAAATCTGCCCTAGTAGGTCGCTGTTCCTGTTCCTTCACCTGCAGAACAGCCTCCCTGCCCCAAGCAGAGTTGAAGTCCTTTTGATGGAACTGCTTCCTCACTGACCCCAGCCATGCCCAGACCCTGGCTCCTCCATCCCACTGGGCCCAGCACCCACATTAGGGCACATGGCTGGCAGCAGCTGGGCAGTTGAAAACACTCAGTGATCCCAGTAAGCTCTGGCTGGCTTCTTGTACCTAGGAGTGGGGTTCAATCAGCTGAGCTCACACTCTCCAAAACTTCTCTAGCTCTTCCTGAGGATCTCAGGGTTTTTCAAACCACTAAGAAGTAAGATGGTTATTTTTTCTTGTCTTGGTTCCACACTGTTACCAACCCTACCATTTGAGATTCCGTCCTAATCAAGTGGCTTGAATAAGGAATCTCATTAATTAGGGCTTTGTATATTCTTTCTCCGCTTAAAGATGTCACCATTGTAGATGATCGGATATCACCCATGGCCAAAGGCAGAGCTGGCTGCTCTCCTGTGACTTTCAGGCCCTGCCCTGCCTCCCCACAGCTAAGTCTGTCAGTGCAGAGCAAAGGAGAATGTATGT
Source organism: Mormoops blainvillei (assembly GCA_004026545.1). Classification (NCBI taxonomy): domain Eukaryota; kingdom Metazoa; phylum Chordata; class Mammalia; order Chiroptera; family Mormoopidae; genus Mormoops; species Mormoops blainvillei. Next base: position 14,129 of record PVJD01003833.1, on the reverse strand, counting down.
TACCTGTGATGCCACCATCATTACCTATGACTCTGAACCATGTGGCCGCCAACTCAGCCACAGGCTCTAGAAGCAGGAGCTGGGAGGCCTGGGAGCTCAGTGCTAAGGCACATCCCATGACAGACAGTTTGTTCCAAACCAACCCGATGACCCTCAACTGGAGTCAGGGCCTCTCTACTGTCTGGAACCACATGAAACCTTCCAAGAGCTAAAGAGGCTCTAGAGCTGGTACGGCCCCAGAGAGGAGTCACATGGAAATATCCCTGCATGCTGTTACTCTGCCTCTTTGCTCTCCTGGGAAAAGAGTCCAGCCTTGGTATTCTCTCCTGGTGGTGGGCACTTGGGGGATGGTGATCCCTGACTGTAAATGTGTCACCAGCCAGGATAGGTGGGGGTGGGGGTGGGGAGGATGTCCAGGCTGGGGAGGGCTGCCTTGCCATGTGCCCCCGTGGGGCCCTGTGTAAGTACTCTCATCCTGCACTGCTTGGAATCTGGTTATGGGGAGGGTGGGGAACCTCCAGCCCATGGGCCATTTCCCATCCTACAGACCTGGAGTTGCTCTTTAGCAGGTTCCCTAAGTGCCCCTCCAGCCTGAGTGCTTTGTGAGGAAATGTGCTGTGTAAACAAGATGGCTGCTTCCTGCCTGGCCCTCCCTGGAGTGGAGGTCCTTGTGACAGGAGCCTCTCCAGGGTGCAGGGGAAGCTTGCATGGGTATAAATGGTGCCGTCCACCTCTCCACTCTGACCTGGAGGTAGAGATCCACGTAGACTCTGTGTGTGTGGGTGAGTTTAGCCCCATCTCCCGGGTGTTCCCCAGTACACACATTGCAGAGGGTGAGAACAAGCCAGCAGTCACAGACTTAACTCAGGGCCAGGCTGGGAAGGAGGGGGCTTCCCCACACACCCCTGCAGGTGTTTCACAAAATTTTAACTATGGTGCAAGCAGAAGGGCTTGCAGATATCCTTATACCTTGCTGGGTTCCTCAGCGAGGTCCATTTGCACCAGGAGCTCAGCAGGGCCTGCCGGCGGCAGAGAGCAGCCTGCCAAGGAGAAGGGGTCACCCCAGCAGGGGGAGGGGTTTCCCCATTGTTGACCATCTTGGAGTGGCCAGGCCATGGACCCTGGTCATCTCCATTCAGCCTTAAGGAACATAATCCCTTAGAACTTGAAAAGAGGGCAGCTGAGAGTATAAGAGATGGAGTGAGTGAATGACCACATCCCTCTTCCCAACAGCCTGGGAGGGGCAGATCAGGATTGTCTTCAGGGCACAGGAGTTTAAGCTGAAGTTAGCAACGGTGAAGTGAGCTTCGCATGGTCACACAGCAAAGTACAAGCAGAGACTTCATTAGAACCCTGGTGCTCTGACTTTCCAGATCTCTACCCTATAACTCCTCACTTGCCCAGGTACGATATCACCTCAAGCCAGAGCAATGGGGTATGAGGCTATGTTAGGTGCCAGATGATGCTTGGAGTATCCAAGGATAATTTGGGCCTTCCCAGAGCTCCTGTTTATACCTGCCCTGGCCCGAGGCTTAGCTGTGAGAGGGGAGGGGAGACCTTTGCAAATGCTTCACATGGGCTGATAGCCCTTCTTCTCTGCAGGAGGAGCAGCTGGAACAGAAACCATGTTGCTGTGCTCTTTGGCCCTCGCCCTCATCCTGCTGGTGGTCTCTGGCATCGAATGTGAAGTGAAGGAAGTTTGTGTTGGAAGCCCGGGCATCCCTGGTACTCCAGGATCCCATGGCCTGCCTGGCAGAGATGGAAGAGATGGCATCAAAGGAGACCCTGGACCTCCAGGTACTATCTGGGAGACCCCTCTTCAGCTGAGAGACAGTGACCTGTTTTCAGGAGCCCAGTGTGTTCAGGGCTCTGGACTAGATGCAAGGGTCAGCTGGATGGTGGGGTATGGTGGGAGTTTCTTGGGGACCCTAGACTGGAGCAGCCCTGCAAGGCCTCTCCTCAAAGTGCTTATGTGCTGACAGATGAGTCAACCTGGTCAATAATGGAGGTCAAGACACACTGGAAAAATCCAACCCTTTTGTTGATGACAGATGTCACTCATCCATGTCCCTTTCTCTCTGCAGGTCCCATGGGCCCCCCTGGAGGAATGCCAGGCCTCCCTGGGCGGGATGGGCTGGTTGGAGCCCCTGGCATTGCTGGTGAGCGTGGAGAAAAGGGAGAACCTGGTGAGAGGGGACCTCCAGGTGAGCAAGGAGGGGAAGGTGGGCAGTGGCAACCCAAACACAGTGACCACGCCATAGTCACATGAGAGATGATGGGGATCAGACAAAGCCATAGAGGCCCCCAAAGGGCATATTGCTAAATCTAAATAAGAGACTATGAGGTTGAGGAGAGAAATCAGGAGGGTATGGGTAGTAGGTCATGATGCAGGGGCCAGTGAGTGTTGAAAGTGCTTCATGAATCACAGCTGCTATAGGGGAGGCACAGGGTGATGGGTATAGAAAAGGGCGCAGTGCTGGGAGGCAGGGAAGGCACTTCCTAGGGATGAGGTGCTAGGGACATTCTGAAAAGTGTACTGGGTTGTATGGGCCAAATATCCAAGCAGATGGTGTGATTGGGGGCCTCATATACAGAGGGAAATTCAAAGCTTTTTCCATCAGGAAAGTACCGAGAGAACCACACTTGCCCTTGGTGGTAGGTGGGGAGGGATCTCTATGCATAAGCCAGAGAAACCCACAGAAGTGAGCAGGCAGAGCCATTAAAAACTATGGCAGGAGAGGAGAGCAGAGAGGGGCTCAGCAGGTGCCAGGCTGCATGAAAGGACAAGCGTGTAGGGATGGTGGAAGCACACTCCAGTGTAGTGGACCCTCACAACGTGGGGCCTGCACAGTGGGTACAGACAAGCAGAGAGAAGAATGCCAGGCTTGCAGCTGGTATCACACCCGCTTGGCAACCAGTGGGGGTCTCTGTTGTCTTGTCCTCATCCTGGATGGGGTTTTCTCTACAGGACTTCCAGCTTATCTAGATGAGGAGCTCCAAAACACACTCCATGACTTCAGACATCAAATCTTGCAGTCAACAGGAGGTAAAAGACCCCCTTAGGGTCCTATAAGACAGGGCAGGGCTCTCCCTAAGTTCCCCTCATCATTGGCACCAGGCTCCAGAACCTAGAACAGGTGTGGACATGCATGTCTTGGGGAAAATAATGATGGTTCCCTTTTCTGATGTCTTCGATGGCCCAGAGGGGACAGAGGTAGACTAGATTAGCTGCCTATGTCATAGGAGAGCAAGTTTTCTGCCTGTCTTGCTCTCTATTGAACCCCAGGAAATTGCAGTTTTGGGCAAATAATAAGACAGTTAATAAATAATTGTTAAATGCATGAGTAAATGAATAGAATGATGAGAGCACAGAGGAAAATTTAGAAAGACTGGGGTTGGAAGATGGAGGGAAAACAAAGAGGCAAGGATGAAGCGAGTGGAGAGGACATAAAGGCAGAGCCCAAGTGAGACAAAGACGTCAGCGGCCTGATGCATATTCCTCTGCTCTCAGTCCTCAGTTTGCAGGGTTCCATGCTGAGAGTGGGAGAGAAGGTCTTCTCCACCAATGGGCAGTCAGCCAATTTTGATGACATTAGAGAGTTATGTGACAGAGTGGGTGGCAGCATTGCGGTCCCGAGGAGCCCAGAAGAGAATGATGCCATTGCAAGCATCGTGAAGAAGCACAACACTTATGCCTACCTGGGTCTGGCCGAGGGACCTACCTCTGGAGCCTTCTACTACCTGGATGGGGCCCCCGTGAATTATACCAACTGGTATCCAGGGGAGCCCAGGGGTCGGGGCAAAGAGAAGTGTGTGGAGATGTACACAGATGGGCAGTGGAATGACAAGAGCTGCTTGCAGTACCGACTGGTCATCTGTGAGTTTTGACCAGGCATCAAGGCCATGTGAGGGATAGGGTCCTGCCTTGCCTTTCGGCCTCCATCCTGCGGACCCGCCTGATATGTGAGATGTGATAACTCCTTTTTAACAAAACTTATTTGTGGCAATTCAAGTTGGAGGCATTTTTGTCACTCCCCTCCCCAGCAGAGCCCTGACCCTTCCCTCTAGATCACTAATCAGTCTCACACACCCCCTGGAGCTCCTTCTCAGCACTGCATTCTAGGCAGCCACTCCTAACTTAGCCCTTTGTCAAGAGACAGAGACTTCTTTCTTCCTCCTCATATCCAGTTCCTTCATTGATAGATATAATAGTGAGGTGCTGGGATGAAAGATCCCTTCAAAATCACACAGAATGTACATGCTTCCTGACCCTCTCTACTTTTTCTCTGCAGCCCACCACCTGCCCAATCTCATTAAGATTTAGTAGTTCTGGTCAAGCATGTGATAGAATCAGCCCTCCATGAGGTCAGAGGGCCAGTTGGTGCCCCAGCATGGCGAACGCCACCCAAACCACAGTGATTGGCATATATTACCTGTTCCCTTGAGTCTTGGGTGCCAACTCAACCCTCCAACCTGCAAGCAACTAGCTTATACCTCTAGAGAAGACCTTACCCCCACCCCAGATGTAACCCAAGTAACTCCCTGCTGATGGCCATACCTCCACACAACTTCAGATCTCAGGAGGTGTTCACACCACTCATCACACTGCTATTTATTGAGCACATGCTATGTACCAAACACCTTGACAAGCACGTCTAGCAGATAAAATATTATTAACTATTTATACAATGCCATGGGACCAGCATTATTTTCCATGTTTTTTATATGAGGACACTGAAACTTAGAGAATTTAAATGTTTTTGAGTTTTATTACATAGAGCAAGTGGCAGAGACTGGATTCAAACCCATATACCTGGACCTGAAGCCATCATGTGATCAAATCCACCCTACCTTCTCACTGAACAGAGATGATTTAAGTGTAATAAATCATGAATGTGTTAACATCAGTTTCCATTGCTCTGGTTCCAAGAAACATTACATTTCTGTATTTTTATAAATCAACTTATTGGCTCTGAGCCCCCACTTACCTAAAAAATAGAAAATTCAATCTTAGGTTAATGCTTTCTTTGTTGGCTGGGAGGGCAACTTGCTCTACACTCACAGGTTGTATGGGTAAATAAAGAGATACAGAAAACATCTAGACGAACATCAGTGTTGATGGCTGGAATTAAGAAAACATCTACTGTGCCCTGGCTGGTGTGGCTCAGTGGACTGAGTGCCAGCCTGCAAACCAAAGGGTCACTGGTTTGATTCCGAGTGAGGCCACATGCCTGGGTTCTGGTCCAGGTCCCCAGCTGGGGGGCGTGCAAGAGGCAACCACACATTGATGTTTCCCTCTCGCTCCTTCCCTTCCCCACTCTCTAAAAATAAATAAATAAAATCTTTAAAAAAAAAGATAACTCCTGTCCTAAGTCTATGTAGTCCATTTTGGGTGGTGATATCATGTCTTCCATTTCCCGCTCAGCCACCTAGATGTCTTCCATAACCAGGGCCCTGTCCCAGGTCTCTATGAGCCACCCCAGTCTCAGGTATGCATGGAACGGGACCATGCCCCAGTGCTCTGTGGGAATATGACCATGTCCCTACTGGATTGAGGAAGCAGCCATATACACGTCCCATTTCAGAAAGGTCCCTATTTCTCCCACCTTCACATCTTTGAATGCTCTTCCTCACTGCATAAAATTCTTGTCTTAGGCAAGAGTAAGCTGCAGATCAAAACCCACAAAGCCAGATGGGAATGAGCAGAAATATTTTTCATTCTTTGATGAATGGTAATTTTAAACCTGGTCAACTTGCTATATGTACTTAGGGCCTGGCACACAAATTATTGAGCCTTCCCCAAAATTCAAAGAGCAAGAAGGAGAAGTATGAGAAGTATATGTTCCCTATTTTATAGATGAACAATCTAATCCTCCAAAAATTGACGTTTTCCCATTTCTTATTAGGTTTATTTTTTACTTTATGGTTTTATTTGCTATTGTTGCAATATTATTTTATCATATTTTAAATGAATTATTGCTGGTTTATGATTTATTTTTTGTTGAACTTATATTCAACCATCTTTTTATCCCCTAACAGTTATAATATAATTGATTATTTTATATTTTATAAATATGATTGTATTTACAAATGACAGAAATTTTTGCCTACTCATTATATTAACATTTCTTATATATTATTTTTATATTTTAAAGGTGCCAGAAAAAAAATCATATATTTATGATGTTTTGGCATTTCCTTTAATCTAATAACACTAAAATGGCAACTAGTGTGGGTTAAGTTCTCTCCCATTCCTGGATGCCAGCATCTGGATCCCACAGGGGAGAATAAGAGGCTTTACATGCCTCATCTTTTAACGTTGGAGAAATGCCCGAGGGACCCCACTATGGAACCTGCAAGGAGGGGGCTGCTCAGTATGAGTGATTTAATAATTCCCATTCCCTTGGCTAATAGAGGGGAAAGAAGGCTGATGCACCTTGAATGGAAAGTATCCTTTCCTCATCTCTCCCTGTGGGGCAGGAGAAGAGACTGCACTATCCTCCTCCTAATCTTTGCAAGTAGGGATGTCCAAATTACTTCACCTTCCCTGATTAAGTTACTGAAGACAGAAATGGAGGAATTATATCCTGTTCTAAAATTACTAAAGTACTAAATCAGCAGATGGCCTGATCTTGCTGGGACATGGGGAGATAGAAAAGGGGAGAATAGAAATGGAGACAAGGGTGTTTGCGGACAGTGTGGATTGCCATCACTCAGATGACTTCCCTGGAGCTGCGTGAATGCCAGTGTCATGAAAGTTAGCCAGGGCTTAAACTCTAATCGTGAGCAGGTTGCTTCCTTTGAAGTAGGGACACAGGGACTCAGTGAACAAAAGGTTGTGAATTGAAGTGTCCACTGACGTGATGTTGAAGATAGGGAATGTGCAGTTAGGGACTCTTACAGAGTCCCGTGTCTGAAGAACTAGCTCCTGAGAGGGGTTGTCATTTGTAATCAGTCAACAAAGGGACCCAACAACAAGTCAGTGTGGGCCAAGAAGTAGCATGGTCCCCAGTGACATGTGGTTGGTTCTTCCTGTGAGCTGGTATTATCCACCATTGGCACCATCATTTTCTCTACACTTCACATATGCAAAGAAATAAGAGAGAAAGCCACTGGCCACCCTTCATTTCAAGAAGCCACAACTCTATGGCCAAAGTAGTGATGAATCAGAGATAAAACTGGAATTGCAATGACCAAACTGGAGGACAATAATCATGAATTTGGACTATGTTAAATCAATTCTAGAAAGTTTGCATTGCAGGAGTCTGGGGAAAAATGCATGAGGAATTTTGAGACCATGTATTAGTTTTGAGAAAAGGGTGAACTCATAGCTCTAAGATTGTACATATCTGCAGTGAGACCCTTACACTTGTTATAAATAAAATTAGTGAGTTATGTGGATTCATTTTTTGATGTTGAACCATCCTTGCATTCCTAGTATATACGATACTTGGTCTAGTGGCTGATACTCTCATCACACTAAGTGCCAGGCACTATATTTGTATTAACTCATGTCATCTTCCTTAATCCCATTATTCCCACTTTACAAATAAGAATATTGATGCAAATAGAGATGAAAGTGATTTGTCAAGGATCATGCAGCCAGTTAATGGTAGAATTGGACTATAAATATAGGAAATCAGATTCCAGAAATTGTACTATTAACCACCAGTGCTTGGCGGGACTTTAATAGCTATTTTTCACTTCAGTCTTTCAGGTGGGTAAGTGTCTGTTCCACATCATAAAATTATCCTAATATTAGTGGCTACAGGGGACATATTCTTTCCATAATGGAAAAAGCAAGAAGAGGCCATGTTAAACCTACAAGCACATTTAAAGCTGCTCTTCCTTCATGTCTGCTCACTGTCACATAACCAAGCCAAATATCAAAAGGACTGAGGTGTTTATTCCATGTACTCTATCTAGTGGGGTACTCTACAAAGGACTTGAATATAAAATTCTATGATAAGGAAAAGTTAAATAAGAGGAATAATAATTCAGACTATAATAGTCATATTTGCCAAGTTTATTTTTTGTAAAAAAATCTGTTTTTGTTTTTTAAGATTTTATTTATTTTTAGAGAGAGGTGAAGGGACGGAGAAAGAAACATCAATGTGTGGTTGCCTCTCACACACCTCCTACTGGGGACCTGGCCCACAACCCAAGCATGTGTCCTGACTGGGAATCAAACAAGTAACCCCTTGCTTCACAGGCCAGCACTCAATCCACTGAGCCATACCAGCCAGGGCTGTTTTTGTTTTATTATTACCTCTACAATTATTTCCTTTCTCTAGTTCATTAAATATATTTTTATTTTTATTAATTTATTTTTAATTTATTTCCTATTTATTTATTTATGCTATATTTATACTATCTTTTAAAATTATTAATTTATCTGTTGTACAGAGTCAGTAGTTCTTGGAGGACTATTTCTTTTTTTTTATTTTTATTAAATTTATTGGGATGATATTGGTTAATAAAATTTTACAGATTCCAGGTGTACAATCCTATAATGCATTATCTCTATATTGTATTGTGTGTTCACCGCACAAAGTCAAGTCTCCTTCCATCACCATTTTCCCCCTTTTATCCTTTTCTACCTCCCTCCACCACTCTTTCCCTCTGGTAATCATTATACTATTCATACTATTGTCTGTGTTTATGAGGTTTGAGTTTTTTGTTTGTTTTTGTTTTTCTTTTTACTTTTCTTTTTGCTTAATCCCTTCACATTTTTTACCCAGTCCCCCAAACACTTCACCCTAACAGCTGTCAGTCTGTTTTCTGTGTCTATGAGTTTGTTTTTATTTTATATGTTTGTTTATTTTGTTCATTAGATTCCACATATAAGTGAGATCATGTGGTATTTGTCTTTCACTGACTGGCTTACTTCAGTTAGCATAATACTCTCCAGGTCCAACCATGCTATAGCAAAAAGTAAGATTTCCTTCTTTTATACAGCTGAGGGGTATTCCATTGTGTAAAATTACCCCACCCAGCTTTTTGATCCACTCATCTACTGATGGGCATTTGGGCTGCTTCTAAATGTAAGCTATTGTAAATAGTGCTGCACTGAATATTGGGGTGCATATATTCTTTCAAATCAGTGTTTCAAATTTATTTGGATATATTCCCAGAAGTGGAATTGCTGGGGCAAAAGACAGATCTATTTTTAATTTTTTAAGGTGTGTCCATTCTGCTTTCCACAGTGTAAATGTGTCCCCCTTTCCCCACATCCTCACCAGCACTTGTTTATTGATTTATTGATGATAGCCATTCTGATAGGGGTGAGGGGATATCTCAGTGGTTTTAATTTGCATTTTTCTGATGATTAGTGAGGTTGAGCATATTTTCATATATTTATTGATCATCCTTATGTCCTCTTTGGAGAAGTGTCTTTTTAATTCTTCTGACCATTTTTTAAATTGGATTGTTCATTTTTTTGGTGTTGAGTTGTACAAGTTTTTTATAAATTTGGAATATGAACATCTTATCAGATATATCTTTAGTAAATATGTTCTCCAATTGAGTGGGTTGTCTTTTCATTTTCTTAATGGTTTCCTTTGCTGTACAAAAACTTTTTGGTGTGATGTAGTCCCATTCATTTATTTTTTCTTTTGTCACCCTTGTCCAAGGAGATGTATCAGAAAAAATGTTGCTATAAGCAATAACTGAGATTTTACTACCTATGTTTTCCTTTAGGATGTCTATGGTTTTGCATTTTACATTTAAGTCTTTAGTCCATTTTGAGTTTATTCTTGTGTATAGTATAAGAAGGTGGTCTAGTTTCATTTTTTTGCAGGTGTCTGTCTGCTTTACTCAAAACTATTTATTTAATAGAGTATCTTTACAGCATTGTACGTTCTTACCTCCTTTGTTAAATATTAATTGACCATAGTGATATGGGGTTTTTTCTGGGTTCTCTATTCTGTTCCATTGATCTAAGTGTCTGTTTTTAGGACAGTACCATGCTCTTTTGATTACTATTGCCTTGTGGTATAGTTTGATGTCAGGTAGCATGATTCCTCCAACTTTGTTCTTCTTTCTCAAGATGTCTGTGGATATTCAGGGCTTTCTGTAGTTCCATATAAAGTTTTGGAATATTTGTCCTTGTTCTATGAAAGATGCCATTGGTATCATGATAGAAATTGCGTTGAATCTATAGATTGCTTTTGGTAGTATAAACATTTTAATGATGTTAATTTCTCCTATCCATGAACACAGCATTTGATTCCGCTTATTTTTATCTTCTTCAATTTGTATTTTCAGTGTCATAATTTTCAGAGTACAGGTATTTTACATCCTTTGTTAAATTTATTCCAAGTTACTTTGTTTTGTTACAATTATAAATAGGATTGTTTTCTTAGTTTCCCTTCCTGATAGTTCATTATTGGTGTACAAAAATGCAACTGACAGCCCTGGATGGGTAGCTCAATTGGCTAGCATTGTCCCATTATGTCAAGGTTGTGGGTTCAATCCCTCATCAGGGCATGTATGATGTGTGTGTCTCTCTCCCATCCTCTCTTTAAAATCAATAAATGAGGATTTAAAAAATAAATAAAAATGAAACTGATTTCTGGATATTTATCTTGTATCCTGCTAATTTACTGAATTCATTGATCAATTTTAGTATTCTTTTGGTGGAATCTTTAGTATTCTCTATACACAGTATCACATCATCTGCAAAGAATGACAGTTTTCCTTCTCTCTTTCCAGTTTGGATGCTTTTATTTCTTCTTCTTGTCTGATTGCTGTGGTTAGGGCTTCCAATACTATGTTGAATAAGAGTGATGAAAGTAGACATCCCTATCTTATCCTTGATCTTGAGGAAAATGCTTTTAGTTTTTTCCCATTGAGTATCATGTTGGTCGTGGGTTTGTTACATATGCCCTTTATTATGTTGAGGTATGTTCCCTCTATTCCCATTATGCGAGAGTCGTTATCATAAATGGGTGCTGGATATCATCAAATGCTTTTTCTACATCTACTGATATGATCACATGGTTTTTATGCTTCATTTTGTTTACATGGTGTATCACATTTATTGACTTGTGAATATTGTACAACCTTTCATCTCCGGAATAAAGCCACTTGATAATGATTTACAATCTTTTTAATGTATTGTTGGATCTGGTTTGCTAAGATTTTCTTGAGGGTTTTAACATCTATGTTCATCAGAGTTACTGACCTATAATTTTCTTTCTTTGTAGTGTTTTTATCTGGTTTTGGAATTAGGATAAGTAGCCTTGTAAAATGAGCTTGGAACACTTACCTACTGAATTTTTAAAAATAGTTTGAGAAGGGGAGTTGTTAGTTCTTCTTAGAATGTTTAGTAAAATTCACTTGTGAAGCCTTCCTGGCCAGGTCTTTTGTTTGTTGTGAGGTTTGTTTGGTTTTTTTTAATTACTGCTTCATTTTCATTAGACATAATTGGTCTACTCAGATTTTCTAATTTGTCCTTATTCAATCTTGGACAATTGTATGTTTGTAAGAATTCATCCATTTCTAACATATTATCCACTCTATTGGCATATAGTTGTTCATAATATTTTCTTAAATCCCCTGGGATTCTATGGTATTAGTTGTTACTTCTTATCTTTCATTTCTTATTTTATTTATTTGGGTCCTCTTTTTTTTCTTAATAAGTCCATTAAAGTTTTGTCAATCTTGTTTATCTTTCCAAAGAACAAACTCTTGGATTCACTGATCTTTTGTATTGCTTTTTTAGACACTATTTCATTTATTTTTTCTCTGATTTCTGTTATTTCCTTTCTTCTACTCACTTTGGGTTTGTTGTTCTTTTTCTAAGTCCTTTAAGTGTAAAATTAGACTGTTTATTTGAGACTTTTCTTGTTTCTTGAGACACACCTGTATTGCTATGACTATCCATCTTAGAACTGCTTTCACTGTGTCCCATAGATTTTTGCGTTTTTGTGTTATCATTTTCATTTGTTTCAAGGTATCTTTGGATTTCTTCCTTGATTTCATTGTTCAGTAACATGTTATTTAGTCTCCATGTGTTCGTGTGTTTTTTAGTTGTTTTTCTTGTAATTAATTTCCAGTTTCATACCATTGTGGTAAAAAAAAAAGATGCTTCATATGATTTCAATCTTCCTAAATTTATTGAGACCTTTTTTGTGTCCTAACATGTGGTCTACCCTAATAAATGTTCCATGAGCACTTGAAAACAATGTGTATTCTGCTGCTTTGGGATGAAATACTCTGAAGATATCAATTAAATCCAACTGATCTAGTGTGTCATTTAAGGCCTCTGTTTACTTTGACTGTATGTCTGAAAGATATGTCCACTGATGTCAATGGGGTGTTAAAAATCCCCTACTATACCTGCATTATTGTCAATCCCTTCCTTTATATCATGGAAGATTTGCTTTATATGTTTAGGGGCTCCTATGTTGGATGTCTAAATGTTTACAAGGGTTATATCCTCTCATTGGATTGTTCCACTTATCATTATGTAGTGCTTTTCTTTGTATATTGCTACAGACTTTATTTTAAAGTCTATTTTGCCAGATATAAGTATTGCTACCCAGTTTTTTCATTTGCATTTGCATGAAATATTTTTTCCATCCATTTACTTTTAATCTGTATGTGTCTTTCATTCTGGGGTAGGTCTCTTGTAGACAGCATAGATATGGGTTTTGTTTTCTTATCCATTCAGCTACCTTATGTCTTTTGATTGAAGCATTTAAGCCATTTACATTTAAGGTGATTATTGGTAAGTATGTATTTATTGCCATTTTATTCTTTTAACTATGTTCCTTTTCTTCTTCTTCTTCTCCTCCTCCTCCTCCTCCTCCTTCTTCTAGAAAATCCTTTAACTTTTTTTGTAATACTGGTTTGGTGGTAAATTAACTCCTTTAGCTTTTTCTGTTCTGGGATGCTCTTTATTTCTCCTTTAATTTTAAATGATAGCCTTGCTGGATGAAGTATTCTTGATTGGAGGTTGTTGCTTTTCATCACTTTGACTATTTCATGCCAATCTTTTCTGGCCTCAAATGTTTCTGTTGAGAAATCAGCTAACAGAATAGGAGCTCCCTTGCAGGTAACTGTCTTTTTCTCACTGTTTTTAAGATTTTCTTTTAGTTTTGAAACCTTACCATTTTAATTATGATGTGCGTTGGTGTGGGCATCTTTGGGTTGATCTTGTTTGGTACTCTCTGCACTTTATGACTGTGTGTCTTTTTCCTTCATCAGGTTAAGGAAGTTTTCAGTCATTATTTCTTGAAATAGGTCCTTGATCCCTTGTTCTCCTCCTTCTGGTACTGCTATGATGCAGATGTTGTTAGGCTTCATTTTGTCCCAGAGTCCACTTCAACTATTCTCATTTTTTAAAATTATTTTTTCATTTTGCTTCTCTGATTGGGGGCTTTCTGCTACCTTGCCTTCCAAATCACTGATTTGATCCTCTGCTTCACCCAACCTATTGTTTATTTCTCCTAGCATATCCTTCATTCATGACTGGGTTTTTTTTAATGGTTCCTATGTCCTTTTTTTAATACTTGCTATCTCTTTGTTGGAGTTCTTACTCAGTTTTTTTGAGCATACTTATAACCATTTTTTGGAACTTTATATCAGGTAAACTACTTGCTTCCACTTCATTTAGCTCTTTTTCTGGAGACTTCTCCTGTTTTTTCCTTTGGGGCTTATTTCTTTATCTCCCGATTTTGGCTGGGTTTTTGTATTTGTTCCTATGTATTAGGCAGGCCTGCTATGACTCCTAGGCTTGGTAGGTTGGCCTTTTATAGTAGGTGTCCTGTGGGACCCAGGGGTACAGTCTCCTTGACTGCCTGATCTTGGTGCTCCATGTATGTCCCTTGTGTGGGTTATGTGGGCCCTTCTGTTGTAATTGAATCTTGATTGCTATTGGCTCATTTGTGTGTAGGTTCAACTCTCAGGCTGGCTGGCTGTGAGGATCAATACCGATCACAGTATATGAGCTGCTGTGCAGGTGCTGATCACCCAGAGTGCAATTTACCTCAGCAGGGTCTTGTGCCTGCCAAGATCTCCTTTTGGGCGTGCCACTTGTAAAGCTAATTGGATCCTGCTGGGATGTTGTCTGAAGCCGGTCACTGGATATGTTGGTTCTGGGGTCCCTTGGGAGGGACTCTGAT